>CACRXP010000032.1:1298855-1318704 GCA_902702965.1 Spirometra erinaceieuropaei | reverse complement strand
TTCAGAAACTATGAATTGCATTTTGTAAAGATTCAGCCTACCTCGTCTAAAACTCGCATGCAAATTTATTTTAACTTGCTTTGATGGGACCCCGACGGGTCTTTAATAAAAATTATCTATCTATCTATCTATCTATCTATTACATCTCTAATTGAGCAACTTTGAATCGAAAACGCGTTTTATAATTTTGGCTATGAGATAGCACATATGCTCTACATTTGATCGAGTCATTAAAAGAAACACCAATGCCGCTGACTAATCAGATGCAGCTTCGTACGTGAGTATTTGGTCAGACCGCTCTTTGTGGCCACAGCATTAGTTAAACGGGTTAGGGCGTTCCAATTTATCGTTATTTAATACTTTACCACTACGTTGCCCAAAAAAGACAGGAAAGGCTCATGGTTTACTGCGCAAAGACCAAAACTGTGAAGCAATATGTCGACGCGCAATCACATGCAATTACGACAAAAGCCGCAGGAATAATAACGTCACTGCGGACATGCAAAGGCCAAAAGTCAGCACACATTTGACGCACACTTTGCCAAACGCCTCCGCATATCCAGAACGTGCCGAAAGCAATTCGCTTATTCTCGCGTTATTCGAAGTTAGGATTGCACACGGATTGATAGGACAATCTGATCACTAGTGCCGCAGTCAAAAGACACGCTCCCGATGTAGAGAAAATCGAGAGTTGCACCGGATCCAGTGCAGCGTAGCGTGTAACCTGCTAGATGGCAGAAAGCGCATACCTGGTAGGAGGGAAAGACATCAAGTGCCAAGTCACGAAGCCTTCATGTGAACGTTGACATCAGCTGAAGTTCGACGAAAACAAAACCCTCGGAACAAATAAGGATCCGAATAAACTACGGTCCTTAAGCTCAGAATCTATAAACAAATCACACGAAAGTCAGTCACCCTCAAATTCAGCACTCTGACTTCGCTCGGACAGAGGATTTAATAAGGGACTGTCCGTCTGTTTGACCGTTGCCTATGTCAAGGCGAATTCCGGCTCCCATGATTAAATCACTGTTAAATGTCTCGGTAGCGACAATCATGCAATCTTATTGACTAAGACTCCTGTGACGACTGTGAAGTGTACCAACGTTCTGGACTTTCAATAACATTATATTCATAACTTTCAGACCCCTTACCTGCCCGTTGACGTAACACCTTGCGGTTCTGCTTCATGATCGTAAAGTTGATCTGAAACATCAAGTGTACAAATTCTACATCAAGCAATCCAGTCAAGTTATAGTTTGCATCCATTTTTTTAAAATTATTTTTAGTTCTTCAGCTCAATAATATCTCAGAGGACTATTTTTTATCATCCTAATTTCCCAGCATTGTTTCATTTCATTCATTCTAGCAGTACAGTAGTGGCTAAACAAGTAAGGTTTATTTCGATTAAATCACTGTTTTTTTGCAAGAGTAGTTGTTGTTTGCAAAGGGCCATTTGTTAAGATGACTAGAATAAATGGGTGGTTTAACAGATGCAGATTATTTATTTTACCCAAATGTAACAAAGGCCGGCGACGTCAGTGTCATTCGAAACCAAGATAGCAAGGGCTAGGCTAGAGTACTGTCCACGCGTCACCCATCCCAATTACGAGACCCCTGCCAGGTGCCTTGAGTTCAGTCACATTAAGTGAAACTGGCAGTCATTTGTTGGGTTTCCGGTTGATTGTTTAGGAAATCAAACTTTGGTAGTCAGTTTACGACGTTAGAGTTTGCGGATTCTGTGTTGTCGGCCACACTGTGGTACTGGTGTTCTCATTCCATCGTATGAAGAACTGCGATACAGAGTCTGGGCTCAAATATGTACCTATTATACACCCCCCTGGATATTCAGACACTGTATAGTCTGTTCGGCCTTGTATGCATATATGACGGTGGAGTTCACCGTGGCATCTGCACAACCAGACAACATCTTGCAACCGAAACCTCCTCTACTGCCATCAGTGTCGCCAGCGCCACAACGGTTCTGTTCTTATTATTACCGTACTACTGAATCACGTCGTAGTCTTGTCGGGCGCTAGGAAATCCACCTTTCTGCAACTGGTAAACCAGTGCCATGAGGTTCGAAATAAGCCCATCGTCCCCGTCTCACCTGCCCACACTCCTCAGAATATTTGGCTATCGCACGGGCGCACATGACCATATGCATCTAACCGAGAATCCTAGGTGGGAAACTGCTGTCTAGACATCATTAAAACCCCTCGTTAGGTTACCTTTTCACCTAATACTTAACATGCACGTACACGACGCCGCGGCAGCACACTGCCTCTCTCCTGGGACAAGCATGCGACATGCATTTCCATCTCAATTATGGCGGTCAAAGCGTGACAGGTCAGTAAATACACATCTGAACTACATGTAAAGCATTTATTTTAGTGTTACCCGGTTATCGTAGTGGAAACCTAATGGTGTTGTCGATGTATTTTTTAGATCTGCGTCAGGCAAATAAAGTTTGTGTTGCAGCGATCGTGTGTCCTTTGTGAATGCACTTTTATGATATACGCGTGCATTCGTGAATAAAGTCTTTTAGCGTATTTTGCATTTATTTTCATGCATCACGAGACGGTCGATTGCCAAGTTGGGTGTCAACACGGTTCTTTGTATAACTGAGAGTCCGGCTGTAAATGCTCGTTCCTCGTGGGATACCTGTGTCATTACAACAGGGACAAATCTGCACATTTTTCAGTTTTTCCAGTCAGTCTACACAAACTAGGCAAGGTTCCTTCCTCCCTCCACAGAAGTACTGCCGACCCTAAACATCAGTAATATACTCTTCTCAAACGACATTGTCCGAAGAGAATTAGAGGCAGTGAACAAATCGAAGTCGACAGGACCAGACGAGAATTCACCCAAGCTTCACAAGGAACTTTCAAGTGAGCTTTCTGTGCCTTTGTCGATGCTCTTTCAAACGTCATTTGACACTGGTACACTTCCTATCCATTGGAAGCTGGCGATTATTAATCCGCTATACAAAGGAGGTATCAGGGCATCTACGACGAATTACAGGCCCATAAGCTTCACGCGCATTCTCTGCAAAGTTTTAGAGAGGACCAAGAAGAATGAATTGACGCAATTTCTGGAAGCTAACGACTTGCTATCCAACTGCCAACATGGGTTCCGGAAAGAAAGATCCTGTGCAACACAATTACAGCAATTTCTCCAGAGTTCGATCTGAGCTCTCGACGACGGACACGCAGTCCACATACCTTTCGTTGACTTTCAGAAGGCATTCAACACAGTCCCACGCCAGAGACTGTTACACAGAATGAACCAATAGGGATCAGATGCAACGTCCTCAGATGGATCGAAAACTTACTTGTCAGGGACAATCAGATCCTGCTATCGTCGAATGTGGTGTTCGCCAGGGTTCAGAACTGGGAACCATATTGTTCCTAATATACGTGGACGGTTGCGCAAGACCTCTGGATCGCGAAGTAGCCATGTCGCAGACAACATGAAAATATGGAATGTAATTTGAGGCTCAGCAAACGAACACAGACTGTGGATGAACCTAAATCAGTTGGAAGATTGGTCAAACCGTGGGCTCCTGCGGTTCAACGTTGGTAAATGTTGCATACTCTCCCTCTTCTTTGCTTCCAAATATGCCTTCCTTTGGAATAATCTTCCGCCTGAAATTAGATTATCGCCTAAGTTACCGGTATTCAAGTCGAATTACGCAAACGTCTTACACCGGAAAGCATAAAGGCACTGTTAACGGTCTCATTCCCCATAAACTCAGATTCTTGACTTCGCGAAGGGTCCTCCTGGGATTTAGTGGTAGATTAAGTGGTAACTCTTAATTATTTCATTAGAAACCCCTGTCTTGAATTGGTTTCTAAATCCACTGCAATGACTCCTCCCCCATAGCGACAATTTTCGCGGTTTTTGATGTCATCTTCCGCATTCCGACCTCATGCGGTCTTTCGACGCTCACGGCAGAACCCTCAGTATTCACCGTCTACTTGCAGTTTGGTCGTACCTCCCTTCCCCACTGCTCGGCTGAGCTGGAAGCGTGCTGTGGCCGATCGCATCTGGGTTCCCCTCGTCTGGCCTCTTTGACGCGAATAGTCTCATGCGGCGTATCAATCCGGCCCAGAAGATGTCAATTGCGAATCCCGTATACAATGCCACATGCAGGCCAGTCCTGTCTAACCCGCATACGTACCCCTCAAGGCTGAGATTTATTGCTACGCTGACGATGACCGACAACAATCCGTTATATACCGCTACCTACAGGCCAGTCCTGCTCGCTTTTTTCTGTCATTATTTTTATTGTGGGGTTTTTTTCTCCTGTAAAATTAATCCAATCATTTTTAACTTTTTGTATGGAGTTTTTTTCACACCTTAATCATCATGTTTCTCAATGGACTACTAATTCAGAAACTTTGAATTGCATTTTGTAAAGATTCGGCCTGCCTCGTCTAAAACTCGCATGTAAATTTATTTTAACTGGCTTTGATGGGACCCCGACGGGTCTTAAATAAAAAAATTATATGTCCATCTATCTACTTCGTCTAGGCAACACAGCCAGATACGCGAGTACAAGAGAGTACTTTCTGGGCGGGGCAGCAGTACAAGACGTTAAAGCCCAAAAGGACCTAAGCATGTTGGCGACGAGCTCCCTAAAGCCGTCCGCTCATTGTTCGAGGGTGGCAAAAAGCGCTATGTCCGTACGGTACGCTCTCAAGCACGAGTTTATGGATTTTGACGAAGGTGCTTCCTCATTAACATTCGGAACATTCGTGCGGACCCACTTGAAATAAAGCATACAAGCCTGGAGACCGTGGGCAGTTTAAGACCAAAATCGCCTCGAGAGAATTCATTGGAGAGCCACGATGATGGTTAGGGGTCAAAGCCCCTTTCCTTATGCCACTCGCCTGGACCTCTTCCCATTCAGTTATAAGGTAACTTAGCGGGGATCTGTTGCAAGCATTCGGCATTGTGAAGGGCACTGAGTGGCCTGGCCTTTGAGGACTCTTTTGAGTTCACCACCATGACCAACCTCCGAGGTCACCCGTTAAAACTGCGCATTCAGCAGGCAAGACTGGATGTGCGGAAGTTCTCCTTCTCTGTCTGAGTGGTCAAACCATGGATGTTGTGATGTCACTATCGATACAAAATTTTAAAAAGAACCTCGACAAATTTCTGTTCCGAAATGACTAAGTGCGATGAGAAATCTAGCTCATCCCCTGAGACTCACTTCCATTTCGTCATAACATTATGGGCTCGTTTGAATTATTTAACTCAGATAATTTCTCTGTGCACCGCACCCAGTTTTGCGTTGTAAATACGGTACTCAAAGGCTTACGCCTATTTCCTTCAATAAACTGCACTGAACCGAACATGAGTGAGACTAGGGGCAGATAGAATGCGGTGACCGTAAATGGGTCGCGATTTTTGAAGGCTACTGTTCCTACACTCAACTCTGAAAGTCTGGTATAGAATACTAGTGTGACGCCATATTTGAAACCGTCTTAGTAACCTTCGGCCGGGTAATTTTTTCCTCTGAATATAATTTTTACGTAATAGGATGCATGATCACATCTCCGTGAATAATGCTTAGGCCTGAACTGAACTTAACATGCCGTCGCTAGACGCTGAGCATGGAGAGGGAGTTTGAGGTTGACCCATCGTTATTTTGTCTCACAATAGGCTCACTCAAAAGCAAGGTATTTAGCAGTCTACTTCGACCGTGTTGCCTCGCCTCTGGGACCTCTCTTAGCCGACGTCTTAATAAATAAATATATAATTTTTATTAAAGACCAGTCGGGGTCCCATCAAAGCAAGTAAACAAATTTACATACGAATTTAAGACGAGGTAGGCAAAATCTGTACAAAATGCAATTCATGGTTTCTGAATTTGTAGTCAGTTAGAAAATGATGAAGGAGTTTGAAAAAACTCCACATAAAAATTTTAAAAAGGGTTGGATTAAGTTTACAGGAAAAAAACCGCGCTCATAATAACACAAAAATGCGGGCAGGACTGGCGTGCATGTGGCGGTATATTACGGATTATAATCGGACTTCGTCAGGGCAGAAATAAATGTCAGCCTTGAAGGGTAGGAATGCGGGTTGGATAGGGCTGGTCTGCGTGTAGTATTGTATACGGGATTTAGAACGGACATCGTCAGGGCGGAATTGATACGCCGGATGAGACTATTCGCGTCAAGGAGGCCAGACGAGAGGAACCCAGATGCGATCGGCCACAGTCCGCTTCCAGCCCAGCCGAGGAACGGGGAATGAAGGTACGGCCAAACTACTTGTAGACGGCGAATACTGAGGGTTCCGCCGTGAGTTTCCACAGACCGCATGAGGTCGGAATGCGGGAGATGACATCAAAAACCGCGAAGATTGTCGCTATGGGGGAGAAATGATGACAGTGGATTTAGCAAGCAATTCAAAACATGGGTTTCTAATGATATAATTGAGGGTTTCCACTTCATCTACCTCTAAATCCCAGGAGTACCCTTCTCGAAGTCAAGAAGCTGAGTGTTCGAAAATGGGACCGCTAAAAGTGCCTTTATACTTTCCGGTGTAGGGTGTGTGCGTAATTTCGACTTGAATACCAGTAACGTAGGCGATAATCTAATTTCAGGCGGTAGATTATTCCAAAGGAAGGCATATTTGGAAGCAAAGAAAAGGGAGCGCTTATATGTAGTGCAAAGAGGCTGTGGAATCACCATGGAGGATTTGCCCGTGGCATAAGACCGATCTCCTGATGTGAGAGAGTCCATGAGCAAAAGATTGGACCTAGAGTTAATGCGAAAAGAAAGCAAAGTCCAGCTTCGAGTCTTCCAACCCACAAAAACTTAAAGTTCGTCAGCTGACATCTCTGAGTACAAGACGTGCCGGGTGCGACTTGAGAGAACAATTCCCGGGTGAAAACTCTCTGAACATTTTCCGTCTTATAACCGTTACATCGTTCATCAAACCAATGAAAAAACAACAGTATTCAAGGACTGGAAGAACAAGCATTAATAAAGTCTTAGCTTCATTTCCGGAAGAAAAAAACTGCCATATGAATCCACATATCTGCGTGGCTTTGGCAGAGATTCTATCTGCATGAGGTGATAAAGCAAGTTTATTTGTCTAACTTGGACTTAGGGCCTTTATGGTAAACCATTCTGAGAGTGGGTTATTCTGGAAAATTATGGAACCAGGATGATTGGCAGGACCAAAACACATGAAACTACACTTTGATGATGAAAACTTTCTCTGCCATGTTGAACCCCATCTGCTTAAGCGCAGTAAATCGACATTAATATTTTTAACACAAACGTTTGCGGTGTCCTTAGAATATGAGTAAACACACTTGAGGTCATCGGCATAAACAAGAGTTAGCAAATTTCCCAGTTCAGTAAGGAAGGAAGAGTAACGGACCCAGAACCGTCCCTTTAAGTACGCCACTCGTGATCGAGTGGGGTGTCGAGTAGCTATTACCGACCATGACTTTCTGATATCGGTTGGACAGATAGGACCTGATGAAGTCGAGTAGAGGCGGCCGGATGCCGAGAGCTTTTAATTTTACTAAAAGACGTCTGTAGGGCGCCTTGTCGAAGGCTTTGCGAAGATCAGAGTAGGTAACTACCGCTGACTGCTGCTCATTACGAAGAGGAGTTATTAGATTAAGAAATGCCAAATGGCAAGTTTCACAGGATCGTTCAGGCAAAAATCCATGCTGACTAGAGCTCAGAATCCGATTAGCTAGACAGATTTCAAAAATTTCATTCAAAATTATCCTTTCAAGAAGCTTTGCTAGAGATGGTGTTTTGTGCACGCCCCGATAGGTGTTGACATCAAACCGAGATCCTGTCTTGAAGACGAGAATGATAATTGACGTTTTCCATGTTTCAGCAAAGAATCCTTTTGAAATTTTAAGCGAAAATAAATGACTGAGCAATATGGGAAGGTCGGACGCCTGTTTAATAATCGAAATTGGAATCGCGCCAGTTCCTGGGCAGTATGAGTATTTCAAACGACAAGTGCATTTCTAATGAGATCAGAGTAGATATCGACTGTACTCAATGACATATCTGAAAGTGAACGAAAGAAAAGGACTGGTTTGGACTCAGTATTCAGGTGTTTTGCAAAAAAAGCACTAAACAACTCCGCCTTGTCAGTGTCATCGATGAGTAAAACTTTGTTATCATCTAGCAGGGGTGGAAGTTCGTGACCACGCTTAGAGGAGGGCCAATGACGGAAGATGTTAGTGACGGATTTGCTAGGGTTCGAATCACTGGGGGCAGGTGATTCTGTTTGGCTGCCGCGCGATTGGCCTACCCTTGAGGCCATTTTGAAAATCATTGTGATTCTAAGATGAACGGATAAGTAACTAGTAGATAGGTCACGCAGCTGCCTTCTAAACGTTTTTAGTCTGTTGTGGAGAAAATGAGAAACAATGGAATTTAAAGAATCAGGCTTGAGATATTCACGCGGCACAAACTCTAGGATGCCCTTGGAGACATTGGACAGGACATCACGAAGAATGGTTTCTCGCTAAGGAAAGGAGGCCACACCAATCCAATGATCTAATATAGTTATATATTAAGTCGTTATCTACACGATCGTAGTCTAGGTAAGTCCGCACGGTGCTGGTCTTATTTGAAAAGGCAAGCGGTAAGCAACAAGGAATTAATACGTGGTCACAATCATTGAGGCCCTTTTTGAAAGCAGCAAAAAGAGGGACAATGTCCTTGGTAAATATTAGATCTAAAATGTGATTATCTCATGTTGGAGAGCGCTTCAGTTAGGATCATTTAGAAAAATTGACAAAATCTTGAAAGGGCTGGAATCTATATGGACAGCTATAGGAAACCCAGTCTATTTCAGGAAGGTTAAAATCCCCAGTGATTATTTTAACATCGAAAGCAACTTCCGAAATTAATTTAAAGATTTCACAGAGTTGTGAATCATCAATGAATGAAGAATTTGGGGGATTGTAAATACAACCGATAATCGCCTTTCTTTACGGCGAGAGAATAGCAGATGCAAAGCAGAAGTTTCCCGTGAATGAGGAAACATCCAAGTAATAGGGAGAGTGCTTTTGGTAGAATCTAAAATAATGAAAACAACGGCCTCCACGCCTAGTCGTGCGGTCTTAACGGTAAAAATCGAAGTCATCTATGCGAAGGGCAGAGTCAGGAATCAGAGATTGGGTCCAAGACTCTGTTACACATATAATATCAGTTCGAGGGCAGTGGCTCTGATTTGGGCCATCTTGGTTATAACAGACCTGGCATCCAATAATATAATATCTAATGCGTTTCGAACAGCAAGGCTATTGTAGACTGTATTTCAAAAAAATTTGAGTCGGATACGTAAGCTGTGAATTAATGACGCTTGGAATATAAGTACCAGTTATTCTAGAGCTAGTGACGTACGGGGAGTCAGCAAGAGAAGGCTGGGCATGAGACCTTAACGATGTGGGGATATAGTTTTCCAGCATTTAAATACTAGGGGAGTTAGAACAGGGATAGGCTTGTTGGTAGTTAAATTGTGGAGGAGGGGGACGGGGAGAGGGCCTAGAAGGGAGGTAGGGGCTGGTTGGGAAGGGTATGCAGCTATAAGAACAAAAGGGTAGGAGACCAGGTCTAGATTGGAAGTCAAAGGAGCTAGGTTGACTTACCTGAGAGCAATTGGTCTTAAGTGGTGGGAAGCCTGAAGTAGGTTAGGGAACAAATGACTTGGGGCAATCCACGTATGAATTATTTGCTGGATATATAGTGGGGCTTTGGTTAGTAACCGGTACGCAGGACAGTGAATTATTTGGGGATATAATTGGAGCTGCGGCTTTTGTCGACGTGCTGGGCTGTAAAGACTTGGTAGATCTAAGAGAAGGCGGCGTACCACTAAATGGAACTGTACTACCTTTCTTTTGGATAGGAGTCTGATTCGGTTTTGGAGTCTCACCGCTCTGACTCCAAGCCACAGGTGATTTAACTGTAGAGCTTGCAGAACCCTGTTGAACATGGGAAATTATTGGTCTAGCTGATGTAGACGGATTTTCATGCGTCCCAGCGGGGCTCTCCGGAGGATAAGAAACGACAAATGGGGCTGCTGCTGCAGCTAGTTTAGGGTCAGACAAATGCGTCAAGTGGCTTGAGCGAGATGGAGGTGTAGTAGTAAGAGGATGGAGGGAGTCAGATGTCGCAGGAGTAGAACCAGCTGAATCCTCAGGGCCAGTTGTATAATGTATGATTTGGTGAGCATAAGACTGAGAAGCAGAGGGTTTAAGTGAGAAGAGGGACCCTATTCTACGCTCCATAGGAGTAAGATCATGACAAAGGAAAAATTTTGCATTTTCTAGGTACGCAGTGACACGCTCTCGATGGGCAAAGATTGTGTCAACCTCGATTGTTGAAAATGATTTGATTAAGATGGGTGAATTTTTGCTACGGGAGGACGAGCGTTTTGCATCGGCTATTTTGTAATTGAAACCACACAAATACGGGAAATGGGTCGCAACATCATTTGGCCGAGCAGATCAAGGAACATTTTTCAGCAAAAAGTTGTAAGCGCGCCTTTGGCTTTCACTAGATCTACTGGCGATCAGTTGAACGAGTGAGTCAAGACGCCTACATTCTTTAGAGGGAATATGGGAGATGCCCCCGTCGAATAATTTTCCAAGAATTGAGAGCAGATTGCCAAACTGTAGTATAACATCATTGCAGTTGTCAAGTACAGACAGATAAAGCTGCCTACCAGTTTCAACGGGTGACGACTGACTAGTAATATCTTCTGACTAAGATTTAGGTAAGTCTTCTGAATTAGATTTAGTTAAGCCTTCTGGCTTGGATTTAGTTAAGCCATGCTTACGTACAGATGCCGAGAGCTTTCGCCGCCCTGTGACTTTTATTCTTGATGTGCAATCTCGAAAAATTACAACTACGCAATCACATCGAAAAGCCCAAACATTACGGTCGCCACGTTGATGATATCTTTGCGATTGCCACCAGAGAAACCGACGTTGCTGCCCTCATAAATGCTGTGAATAGAGCACAACCCTCGATCAAACTCGCGTTGGAGATGGAATCGGCCGGATGGCTTCCTTTCTTAGATGTCTTTCTAAACAGGAGATCAAACGGTAGCATCCGAAGTAGCGTCTATCGGACGAAAACCTGGTCTGGACAATACACGAACTTCGCTAGCTTCGTACCTCTCCAACACAAACGAAATCTAGTCAGGTGTTGGGCACAAAGAGCTGGAAAAACTTGTTCAACAGATAGTATCGAGTAGAAACTTAGAAAAACCCAGGACTTGTTTCGCGAAAACGGGTATCTTGACAGGTTCATTGCAAAGGACCTCGCCGAACGACCCGTAAAACTCACCACACTGACCGCCGAAAAGAAAGAGTTGTTCCTCAAAGTCCCTTACCAAGGTGACACTGCAAGCGAACTCCTAGGAAGGTGCCTTGACCAAACTGTCTCGGGAACCTTTCCAGCGGCAAGAGTTCGAATATCATTCTCTATTAACCCTATTTTACGCGTAGAAGGCAATGATAGGCTGCCACTTCAGACCATCTCAATTTGCATCTACGCATAAGCTCGCTCCCGAGGAGCAGGTTAGGTTGGTCGTACGATTCGGCGCCTTTCCAGCAGAATACGAGAGCACCTTCCAGCATGGCAGGAAAAAGATGAAACTAGGAAAAGAGACAACGCCATCCTTGTGCATGCAGTGGATTCAGGGCATCGTGTGGACCCGCTGAAACATTTCGTCTGATGTATAAGGTTCCCTCGAGCTACCCTAAGATACTGAGCCAGCGCCTGTTAGCAGCAGCAGAAGCGGCCGCCATCAGGTTACGAAAACCGACCCTATGTGCCCAGAAGAACCTCGTTCAGGCTCCGCGTTTAGCGTGGTCAAAGCTTGACTAACCACATACAACTTTCTGCACCCTCCCACTCTTGCCTAGCCTGTATGTTTGAACTAACTTTTATCGGTTTTTTCATTCACTGTACGCCGTTCCCATATAACTGTACCGGCCCGAAGAAACGTTATCGAAAGCAACGTTCGCTCGCCACTTTGTCTTCTATAAAATATATCACTAATTTTACGCGTTGATGTTTACGTATTTGCTGGTGTATCAATTAAGATAATTACTACGTACAGTAATGACAAGAGGTTTAAGGTAGCTACTCGATCCTGCGTTTTTTACTGCGCGCAAAGGCACGTTGTCCTGATACGCCCAGGAATAAACTGATTTCTGTTTTTCCCCACAGGTATCCGCAGGATGTGTACGTTTGCGCATGTTTTGCGTGTCCCTGGGGGTGTGAGCAAAATTCCTTAACAGAAGCAAAGGGTTTTCTTATGCAGATGTTCATATTTGTTGTGTGCTTTAATTCTGTTAACATTTTAATGTCAAAAATGTGGCACATACTTTCACCTTCCATAGCTGAGATGGTGTGTGGATATCTGTACATTTCCGAGTATCAAAGCATGTTCAGCTATTTAGTGCGTTTTTGAAGATCTTTTTACAACACCAAAATCTATCTGGATAGGTTTTAGTTAGAAAGGTATTAAACGAGGTCTAAATCACGGCAAGCAAAGTAATATCCAAAAAATTGGAACAAATGCGTCGCATTAATGAACGTTTTTCACATCACGTTGGTCACAAGACTTAGTGTTTGAAAAGTGATTGAACGGTGAACTGCGTTCATGAGCCTTCATATTAATGTGCATAGGGTAGTCAAGCTTTATAAATGGTCTCTTTACTGCTTTTAATCCCCTTTGTGTGCAATGCGTGATGTGTTTCTGAGATTCGTAATGATGACCGCCAGTCTGTTTAATTATTCAATGAATTCAAAGGACAAGTAACGCTGGAATTCAAATTGTCCTTTATCGTTGAAACCCATTAAATATTGCAGTGAACCTTCATATTCTTAATTAAAACCAACAACTGTTGCGGATTCCATGCACTTTTAAGAGATTGTACTGATTCACTGTTCCGTCGCTCATTTCGCAGCAAACTTGCGATAGCGTTCGAGAAGCGCGGCATTTCAATATTGGAAATGGCTATTCTCTGTTGACTGACACCTTCGGCATTCCAAAGAAACGCCCGGAGTGTTATTCGAAATTCTGTTCCATTTACTGGCATTGTCCTTTTCGGATACTAAAATTGGAGAGGTATCTGGGCCTAAGTATTACACACGGAGATGTGATCATGTATCCTATTACGTGTAAATTATATTCTGATGAAAAAGATACCCGATTGAAGGTTAGTAAGACGGTTTCAAAGTTGGCGTCACACTGATATTCCATAAATCCAAGCAAAGTCAAACGTTGGCTGTTTAGGCAATTGTGGATGAGAAAAGGTTCTTGTGGAGTCACACTGTAGGAAATTCGTCCGGATCTGGCGTTTATTTCCTGGACAGAAATCGTTGGGATGCGCCTTATTAATTGTTCCGCGATCTCCCAGATACGGAGCGTTCCTCCACTTTGATGGCATGTGATGCTTTCTATAAAATCGTTACGTATCATCACTTAAGACGTTTACTGAGACCCTATATAACGACATATGGCATCGCAAAGTCTATCATCGAGTTATAAAATTTCAGTATATGTACAGTGCATTTAAACAGGACTGGTTTGAGTGAAGTTTCTGTCAGCTTGAAATAGCGTAATTTGTTTCGACCACAATCATCTGACTAGGGATAAGCTGAAGCTGACCTGTTAAAACCGATAATATTTAACAGGCTAAACCAGGGTTACTTCCAAGTATTGACTAAATGGATCAAGCAGAAGGCAATTCGCTTGCAGGAAAAGTACATATGCGCTGGACATTTGGCCCTTGAGATTCATCAGACGTTTGTTTTCTCAGATAAAACGGCGGTATTGTTTTATTCCATTTTGCAAGACTATAAATGGCAGGCAAATTTATTAAATCGCTTTCCGTAAAAAACATGTTCTCGAGACTACTTGAGTCTGCCTGTCCAACAATATCCCAAATGCATCAGACACGTATCGGTTAAATTACGTGTAAAAGACATTTGTACGTTGGATTCCGAGGCTGTTTGCGAATATCGACTACATTTTGCATAACCTTTGTGAGCATTATCTTTGCAGGAAGAAAACATATCTAAAAAGTGTTTGCTCAACCGCGCACAATTGCACCTTAAGTGGGGATTTCGAAGATAAAGGAAGGGCGACGCAGATTCACGCCAACGGCCTTCCTTGTCAAGTTTCGCGACACTGCTGGGGCATGCCAGGCAATATGCCGGGAAATCAAATCTGGTGGTAATATGAAAGGAGACGGACGTTTAGTTTCTGGATGCATATTAATGAAAATGGGATTAGGACAGTTTCTCGGATCATTTAACGCGGAAAGACTCTTGTTTAGGACAGTGTTTTTTCGTGACCGGGGAACATCTCGTGGTATACAGTAATGTTGTAAATAGAGGCACTAAAACTGCAGCATTTATAGCACGTAGCTGCCGTTGGACCACATGCGTACTATAATTAACAGCTGTCGTGATCACCGCTGAGGGTCCTTATTAAGGCGATTATGGCCCGACAGTCCGCGTCCAAGTCGCTAACTGCCGCAATTCCATCCTCCGTGTTGGATGTTGACGTGAGGATTACTTAACAATCTGGCCCGCTGTCACCGGGAGAGTTGATCGCCCGCGCCTTCCCCACATGACCGATTTTCCTGATCAGTCAATGTCTCAGCATTGAATATGGCACTGGAGGGTCATTGATCTTGTTGGTGCATTACGGGCCTAAGAACCATAATTTGAACGGTGCAAGGAAACACCTCATTGCATACAGTAATGTTGTAAGTGCTTAGCTAGCTTTTAAAATGATTACACCTATAATTACGGGTAGCGTTCGGTATCAAATGGTTTAGAGGTGTCAAAAGGGACACATAACGGCCTATATATTGAGCATTGAGCATTGTCACACGCTTCATTTAAGTATGGACGGAAAGTACCCCAGAATGACGGATATGTGCTCATTTCTTTGAGCTTTCGACCTCGAGCTGGCACAAGAATCCGTCTTCAGCGATAGAATCACTGGTAACAAAAATGACCGTCATATGACAAGTTAACTAACCAGAAATCGCCATCGTTCTTCTCGAAAATGATTGTGCAGGCCCTACACGCGAACGTAAATTCAGTTTGACGGTTGACCGAAATCAAATCCGATGTTAGGATACTCATCAACGCCGGACTTATTTGTGTTTCTAAATTGATCTTTTACTCCGGTAGCTACCATCGCGAACGCATTACTTTGTTCGCATGTGCGGATATCTACTCTTAAGCTTCAACCAGTTATCGGCCGACTAAACGTTATCCCTGATCAGAGGAGAGCGACAAAATTTGTGAAAGGCCTCGGAACTTTACCTTACAACTGCAGTCTTAGTAAACTTCAACTATTTCCTCTTGAGTACAGGCAGATTCTAGGAGATCTCATACAGACGTATCGGATATTGAGGAACCAGGTCTGTGCCCTTAACCTCGACGATTTCTTCACCCTGGCCACAACAACAAACCTGCGTGGGAACTCTCGAAAACTTAGAGGATCCCGATGCCGTCTGGACACAGCGAGTCGTCGGTGCCTGGAACGGGCTTCCCGAGGACGTGGTAATGGCCGACTACACGGAGACATTCAAGCAAAGATTAGATGCATCTTTGCTTGGAAAATACCGATTCTCTGGACAGAACAGCTCTGTTGTGTCAAACCAACGCCTTGCATACACCTACCGCTAATGCGGATGATTGTCATTTCATTTTACCGATATCATCTACAACTGAATGTTCTCGATTTTCTGTCCTGTATTTTCCATGAAAATATTCTGTAAAGAGTATATATCACTGACAACATTTTAGTACCATGTTTATTTAAAGATAGATATTGCATGTTCCGTTCTCAATAAATCTGTCAAAGGCATTGTCTATTACCCTTAAAATATACTGACCTATACTGACTTATGCATTTAGATTAACATTATTTTAAGACGCCTATCGCAGTAACAGAAAAGTATTTCATTAGGATGCAATCGAAGAAGGAAAGCGAGGAATCAATTCCGTAATTTCCGAAACTATGCTTGAGTGCAACTAGGTTTACAGCCAAATTTCTACATTAGCCTACTAAGGTTAAAAACAACATCATTTTGGCTTCAATATATCTGGTCTACTGTTAGGTGTGTAAAAGTTTTAGACTAAAATTGGAAAACATTTTTACACTGTTCATGAAGCGCCTTATCTATGGACATAAACATTATTAAGAATTCTCAACGTTTAAATGAGGCTTGTTCTTTCTGCATGAGAATTTATGTTAGAAATTAGTTTTAATATTATTAGTGTGCATTAAATTATTATGATTGAAAAGATGTTGGGGATAAACGGCAAGGGCATATTTGTTTCTAGCAGTCCATTATTAACTGAGTGTGGAGATGTAGTCTGCCCTGTTGTGCGCTTTAATAAATGAGTTATGATAAAGCACCGAATCCTCTATAGATGGATCGTGAAGAGTCAAACAAATTTCAAAATAACTTGTGGATGCCCTCATTCAGAACGACATTATTAAATGCTCTAAAGTACGACCGAGTTATTTCATACGAGGTATGGTATGGGTGCTTGATCAAAAGATAACTGACAATCTACCTCGTTCTGTCAAATGACTTAATGCACATTCGATAAAAAAAAATAAAATATTTTGTTTCAGCCAAGTCGTCTGATATCGGCTAATCCTCTGACGAACTTAATGATATGTTTGGTTATCAATGTCAGGAGAAAAACAGATCTGATATTTTTATAAAAATTACTTACGAAAAGCGGAACAAGCGTCGCTAATGGTTATGCAGATTAACAAGAAAGGCAAAGTTCTCCACATGATGCAACAAAGTGACTTCTTCATCTGTCACGTCGAATAGGCTTATAATTATTGCCTGTCCAAGAACCTATCTCGTGTTAATTAGCGGGCTGAATTTGTTATTCAGAGTTTGTGTCTGCACGTGTGCGCTTAATGAAACAAAAGAGAACGTAGCTGGGGTAAAACACCCGCCTCTCTACCGCGGAGAATAATCAAAGAAAAAGAGCACACACGTATCTGCGATCGACCTTTTAGAAATACGGACTAATATGCGCTTATTTGTTTACCGTCTGTCAAACTGCACAAAACCTCACCATCAAACTACAGCCACAACAGAGAGATTACTATACTTGGAAAGACCGTTGGTTGCCTGCATACCCAGCAACGACTTGTCACAGCTTTTGCGAATAATTTTCTTTGAAGTCATAGCCTTGGTTTTTCTCTTCACAGGTAAATTATCAGATGGCCAGTTAAGTTAACCAAAGAGTTGACCGCTATCAGGCGGATTATCTGCTGTATTCAGTTGAGGAGAGGCGCGATAGGTGTTTTCTTCGAAAAAGCCTATTTTTCTTGTTGAATGGTAAAGTTGAAACTAGAAGTATAGCTAAATCTCCGGTAAAATGCTGATTGTAGTTTGGTTTTGGTCTACTTTCTGTGGTTACTTATCGCATCCAATAGACGTTAACCGGAAGTTATTCAAAAATCTAAATGCTTTCTAAGCTACCGTACCGAAGGCGGTTAAAGTGATCTTTGTATGATAGTTTTAGGTCAACTATGTGTCTACATAGTGATTATATGAAATGTTTGTGAAATTATCGAAGTTCAGTTCGTGACTATCAGAATATGTTTGTATTCAGCCGCAAACGCATGAAACTTGCATGATTTTTCCAAGAAAGCATCTTTCAGCCAGATGTGTTTGATTTTGATCCAGGACGACCGCGCAAGATTTGCCTATGCTAAAGTTCTGTCAGCACCAGGCGACTTTAATACACAGCCTAAACCTCATATCAATCTCCACGTCCCGTTAGCCTTGAGCATTAAATGACCGGAAAATGCACAGCAAACTACCGCAACATTTTTGATATGAACACGGCGGTCGTTACAAATTTCAGGTTGTTCCGCTTATTGCTACCGTGGACTTCATAAGGTCCTGTTTCCAACTCACTGCGGCTAGTATCAAGTCTACAAACTAAACAGGTTGCTTTTGATAAAATACTAAATTTTTCGTCCATTTTTAGCACACATTGTAGAATGTTGAAGTGTAGGAAATGGGATTAATTACAAACACCAATTTCGGTGTTCAGGCTGTCTCTTCTATTAGATACCGCAAATAAAGCATGCGCCTGTCTTGCGTGTGGGTGAAAAAACGCCGGGTTAGGTGCTGTCAATATAAGACTGTGCATTTCCTAATAAAGATGACCAGTATTCGGTTTAGAAAATAAATAAGTAATTGACTTGACAGAAGTAGTAATCACGAAATCACGTCACAACAACCATGCACTGCTTCAGTAAAAAAACAACTCTGACATTCATTTTCGATTTTGCGTTTGACAATTTGTATGACTTTTTAGACTGACTTGAAACGTACAGGGATATTTGAATATAATATATTGCCAATTAACACGCACTTGTTAGTGAAAAGTGAGCGCATGCAATGTTTTCTACAGCAGGATCATTTCAGGAGAATAATTTTAAGTTTGCCGTGGTTGAATAATGCAACGGAATGCCCAATAGATACAATACGGGATGGTTTAATTTCAACCTGTGCATCATCAGCAAACTTTAGCACAAAATGCCCATGACTTTCGACATGACTTCAGATATAATGGCTTGCGCCGAAAACCAATGCGCCACTTAATATTGCCAGCTTGCATTAAAAAAAGTTCATATAATCTTTCTGTTAAGTAGGACGCTCTAGCCAGATTAACTCCTTGTAGTTCACCCACGCTTGAATACATTTGAAACACCATGTGGTTGGAAGCTAGAACTTGACCCTCAGACAATGCCTCTCGTTTTTTCCTTTAAAATTAACGCCAACGTCAACTTCTGTAGGTAACTTGTCTGGTCCTTTGATGGGGTCAGGCACTTGACAGTCGCCTGATGTCTGAAAACATGCGTCCGGAGGATAAACCGCCTAAGTGTATTGTCTTATTAAATGTTAGCCAAGATTCTGAAATGTGTCCTCCTGGCAGGACGGGGAATCTGACTGCGATTGGTTCCTTTTAGTATGACCTTTATGATTCGAATCACCTTTTCGTGTTTCTGTAGAACACTGATCTACCGTACGCAGACAAGGCGTGTGTAACACGCGCAGACGGACTGTTTGACCATGTTCGTCACTGTCACAACTTGCATAAATCAGTCTACTATGCCTACATAGTTAACCCCCATCTGGACATTCCCAAACCCTACTTGCTCCATATCGTGAGTACAGCACCCTCGGAATCAGTGCAGATGAAACTTGCCTCGTATCTCTTAACAAATACCTTTAACTGAGCAGTCCCGCTTTAAGAAATATTAAGCCTGACAACAATGTCCCAAGTGTGATCTTCAAGGTCTTGGCAGACCTTCGGCCGGTTACTACGCTCTAACTAGAGTTGCCAAGACCTTCGCTCTAACGCGAAAGCCGAGATGCATATATCTCTGGTTCCACCAACGTTCCTAGATAGTTAACATGAACGAGGCCTCTTCAGAAATACAGGTTGCTCGATGTGGAAGTCCATGAAAGGACCCCAATCCTCAGTGTCCACGCCAAGGCAGATACAACTGCGACGACGATGCCACGTGACTGGGCTGGTTAACAATCACGTGTTCAAACAAGTATTCACCAGGGACATTGCTACGGATGCTGGCAGACAAGGCGGCCAATAGGGCTGCTACAAGGACAGTTTACAGATGCCCCCTATCCGTACACAAATTTACCCTTAAACCTTGGATAAAATTGTTCTGAGCCGACCGGGTTGGCTTACTGCCACGAGAACTGGAATCGCCGTCTACGAGGCATATTCCGTAAAAGAGGCAAAAGGGA
>CACRXP010000032.1:1196453-1296358 GCA_902702965.1 Spirometra erinaceieuropaei | reverse complement strand
TGAATGCACCGAACACCTGACACTGCGCATTTGCAACCGAAGTTCAGAATACCGATTGAATTAGTCTAACATCTTCGGATCCACCGTTATGGCAAAACGCACAACTCGTCAATTCTCTCACTGGTCGTCGACAACGCCGGCATTGTCACGAAAATAAACCCAGCAACCTGCTCTTCGTGTTTAACGCATCATTAGTGCTTATACTATCATCAGTGTGTTCTCAGTCAGAAACTGTTCCCATTGTGATCGCGCCTTTGCATCACACGTTATCTTCGACCATCACTAAAAAACCTACTGAACTGCGACCGGTGAACCAGTGTCAGGAGGGTCGATATACATTTGCCACTGCAACCTCGCCTGACAACATTGGTTTGCGACATTTGGGCATCGCACAGGCCCTCTTGAGCACATGTAAATCTACGAAAGTCCTTTCTAGAGCACCATAGACCACATTCCATAAGCGCGCATCGCACTACCTGCACAAATCCGACGCTGCATATGCACCTAACGCACATCACAGTTCGACCGTCGAGTTCTGCGATGTCCACTGCGTACTCCACAGCAAGGCGGAGAAGGGACGGTGAATTGAGCGCGAATTGGTTTAAAGCGACAGTAGACTTGCGCAGTACCTACCACACTCCCTCTCTTCCTCATTCCCCCCTGGACCCGGTGTTAAGACAGAGCGAAGAAGACCGGAGGTGGGGGGAATGTGGCTCGCCCAGCCGGACCCACACCTAGGCGCGCCACCACACCCCCTGATCCGCATAGCGAATGACCAGGACTTTTCGCCAACAACAACGACACCCCGAAAGGGTCCAGCCCAATGCGCAACAGGCACGTACGCGGCATCCCTCCTCCACACATCATGCCCAATTATTACAGCAAACATGCCATCAATGTTTCCACGTTTTTATGGCGGTTGAGACGTCTCGCGCAAGAATAAGCGCATTTCACGCACGTGGGAACCATGTCCTCTCTCTGCTCTGGTATTTTGGACGTGGGAACCAGATAAGTTTTGACTTGCGTGGACGGGCAGTTAATCCTTGGCAGAAGCTTCGACCAGTCATATTATTAGAAACGTGTGATTATTATCATAAAACAGTTTAATACCTTTGGTGCGCCTTCTGTGAGATCATGATTGATACGATATTTCATAAATTATGGATAAAAAGTTAATTATTTAATCTTTTTTCCATGTTCATCCTAGGAATTGCATAATTCCTGTTTCTGAATTGTCTAAATTCATTTCCTCACCTACCGAAAACTGATCTTTAAATCCTTTTAAAGCAGTCTAATAAGCGAATGAGGCTTTCGCCCTTGAACTCCCTATTCATATCAAAAAACAGCAATAGAATCGGCTGTTGCATCAGTGAATCCGGAAATTCAAAAGTTAACAGTTATAGTGAGCCAGTTGAAAACGGGACTTGACTTTCCATTTCTAAATACGAAAGCAAAATGACATACATGATTATCAGCTGTTCAACCGTGTCACAAACTACCAGCAATCATTTTCTTTCCAATTTTTCTGGTCCTTAATGCTAAGAACTGGAACTTTTAATTCGGTCGGTCTAAGAGAATCAGGTCAGGGGAGCATTTCATTAGGCTCCACTGGAACAGAGTTAGATAACACTAGGAGACGAAGATCCAGGTCTTTAAAACTCTTCCGCTCCCGGTCTTCGATGAGTCTTCCGTAAACTGCCGCATGATCTGTAATATAGCAAAACATCGTGTGACAAAATATGAAATAAATAATTGTGTATTATGGGTAACCAGTTTATTAAAGAGGAGGGTTAACTTGTATATGTGTTGTTCGAAATGTTGGTGTTCAGTGCTATTATTTTCTGTAGTCGTGTTATTGCATCGTTTCGCTGTATTGTCCTTGCAAGTAGTTGCTCAACACCCAAGTGCATTTATTCTAGGGAATACTTAGTATGCGCCCATTCGTTTAACAAGGACCTGGATTGTGATTGCAGGGTGGAGGTGCGTTTAAGTGGCTGCATGGGCAGTTGCGACTGTGTGGACGCAGGTATGTCCGAAATGAAGTCAGTCTAGTGGCCTCGGGTCAACGCGTCTGGAATGGTTCATTTGAAGGAGTGAATGACTTTGAGGCAGTGAGGCGTTGGAAAATGACGCCAGACATAGTCATGATGACTGCCCGCAAGAGGCTTTTCAGCCCGCTAGCTAATTTGATGGCCCTTTATTCTGCGTCCTCCAAAAGACAGTGGTCTTAGTTCATCTGGGGGCGCCGCGCCTGATCACAATATTCTAACATCAGTTGGACAAATGTTTCTAAAACTCGCCAAAGAGCCCTTCGCCAAAATGAATGTACCTTCTGATCGCTCTCACGATACACATAGCCGAAGGTTTACATCCATACACCTAAGTGCCTTAACCTGTTTATTGGCTCCCGTTCGTGTCTTCTGATAGGATACGAATGTCCGAATACCATCACCTTTCTCTAACTACATCGTAGTCGAACGATACAGGCTTTGTTGAAACTGAAGCGAAAACGTCACTCCCCACACGATTGTTACAATCGATCCAAGTCATTTTGTAAGGTTAGCACATCTTCCGACTTTTCAACTGAATTGCATACCCTCGGATAATCGAAGACTGCGAATACCCGCTTGATGGCGCATAGCATTGAAGTTGCGGTCTTAGCCGCCTAACAGCATTGTGTGGAGGGCTTTAGGCTGTCTCCGAGGTAGTTCTGCGTTTTTGCTTCAAAGAGTGGCATGCCGTTTAGATAGCATTGCCGCGTACTAGGGGTCTGTGGCGGTCAAGGATGTGAGATCAACTTAAACCACGCGCAATAAGTTCGTTTCGTCTAATGTCAACAGCCAGGGATCTGTGAGGACTAGTTTATTCTATATACAGGGCAGTTTGCCGTAAGTTGGCTGTTTACTTGCGACAGAGATAAGCGTCCGTTCCCGGAGAGTGTCAGTGGCGGTGTGTTGTTTTCGCGGGTGTGACTGTTTGTGTCAGCAGGAGGGGATGACTGGTTGAGTGTTGGTCATGTGATTGGACAAATTAGGGGAGAAATAGGGGGCGCATGCTCACAAGGCCTCACGGGAATCAGGCCAGAGCGTTCGATGCACGTGAGATAATGAAATATTTTGAGGTCAGTCGAGAGTCCCTGAAGTTGGAGCGGAGGAGTCCCAGTTCTAGGCGGCGGGTATGGCCGTGTGTCAGCAGCTGTTGCGGCCATCGTTTGACAAAACAGGGCCGGAGAAAAAGGGGAACTGGAGCGGCGGCCACAGGTCTCATTTCGGGGCGTTGTACGGTGCATTTGTTCAAACTGAAGGACAAGAGCCCTTTGCGGAACCACTAGTTCGCATATATCGAAAGCAGAATGAGAATTAGAACGCTTCCCTGCGGAACCCCACTGTGAACGGTTACCCACTCCATTTTTACATCACCAATACAATCACGCAGATATCTGCCCGTGATAAAGTCTGCCAGCCATTTGAGTAGGTTGCCAGTTACACCCATTTAACACTGCTTAGGTATTACCTGTTTGTGGAAAACCCTGTCGAGGGCTTCATCGAAGTCAACGTAGACTGTATCTACTGACGAACTTATTTCTAAATATTCCATCCAGCTTCTCATGAATGTGAATAAGCTGGCGAGACACGATCTACCGCTCTTGAATCCATGATGACGCGAGTGAAGCAGGTTTTTCTCCCCAATATGCCCATTAGCTCCGTTTGTGTTATTCTCTTTCTTAATTTACAACAAACGCTTGTAAGACTCGCTGGACTGAAAACGTTTGGTGAGGCTTCCCCTTCTCGTTTGTATATGAGGTTTACATTGGCTGGTTTCCAGTCGCGAAACAAAACCCCGCCTCCATCTAATTTTCGAAGAACGTGGGGATCGGGAAGATCAGTTAGTCAGCGAGTCCACTCAGAACTTTTACGTATATGCCAGTAAGGCCAGACGATCTGGTGTAGCTAATGGACCCCTAGGTGTGGCATTTCTCGGTGTATTCTCTCATCAAAAGGCGGCTTCTTGATATACACGGAAAGGAAGAAACCTGACAAGAGACTCGGGCTATCTGAGTTATCTATTAACTTTTGGCGGGCCTAGTCAATCGACAACGTGATCCCACGCTAAAACCATGTCGAGAAAAGCCAAACGAAACGACCGCGCCAGAATGAACTTAAATGTCGACGCCACCCAGTGAAGAACAAAAGCAGTGGGTGAAAAGTCAGTTTTTGAAACCGGAACTCACACCAGTTGGTGTATCCGCCTAGCCGTTACATAATCACCAACGTAAGCAAAAGTGAATAAGTGCGAGTTTAGGAAATGCTTAGCAAATAGAATATGTATTTGGACGCCCTATCATTTATCCTACCCAATGTTCTTAGGGGGTTCTCCCTACGTCATTTACTCCACAACTTATTTCAGGCTTTACACTACTTAACGTCGGTGGTTCTCACGTAAGCCACCCTAACTCCTTCTCATCTCACCCTAGACCTGGCATCCCAGCAACTAATTCTCGTGGCTGCTTACCCTCTATCTCTCTTCTATCCTCTCTCTTTTCCAAGTTAACCTCCAACACGCCTAACTTTGCTCTATATTTCTTTTGCTATTCCAGTATCTGAAAACCACATTTACACATATTTCAGGTCCCTTTCTTAGCCTTTTCTCTCTGATTCTCTATATGCTACCATATTATATCTTGCTAAATTCCAGGTCTGTCATAAGTAAAATGGTCCAAATCAGAGCCACTGATCACGAAATGACGCCCGATATTATATGCATAACCGAATCCTGGACCCATCGTCTGATTCATAATTCTACCTTTTCATAAATGACTTTGGTTTCTACAGCCAAGACTGCACAAACAAGCGTGAGGACGGGTGTCTTATGTATCTTAGATCTTCCCTGAAGCCCTTTCCACGTGATCTAAATGCCCTTTTATTCCCTGGTAATTTCTCCTTTACATCTTGATCTTGACGGCAGCTGGACTTGCAGGCGCAAGACGGAGAGGCCGAGAAAACACTGGAGGACCAGTTGTGCGGATATGATGAACATCGTCAAGTGGTTGAGTGGAGCGGCTGAAAATGGAAAAGGTGAAGCCAGTGTATTCGGTGTGGAGCTGCCGAAATGGACAATAATGGTCAGGTCCTAGGATGGCAAAGTAGTGGTCACTGCAGAGAAGGGGATACCCTGGACAGTGGGACGGATGGTCTGGACGTTTAGATTAAAGTGTCAGCAGTCCGCCAGAAGATGAGAAGCGACAATGTTTTAGTTACCAGACTCTCTGCTACAAGGTAATCCGCATCAAGAATGATACATGAGACATCAGCAACGGCGACGACCGAGGAAACGGACGCCGGAGATCGATGTCCACAGACAGAGAACAGCAACCGAAGGTAGCGTTGGCATCCAGGGAAAATAGGTCAGGGCTGCGGGATAAACGGTAGGCTGTCGTGGGAGGGATGACACCCAAATGCGCACCAGTATCGACCAAAGAACGTCTGCCACTCCGGTTGTCGCAGGTGCAGTAAGCGCGGTAGGCAAGGCTTTGGGAAAAGTCAAAGTATTTTTCCGCGCCCCATGGGATTTTCCTGAAAAGGCAGGAAGTAGCAGAAATTGACAGAATGTCGGGCCTTAACACCAATGCTGACATGATACCAAAGGAGGTTGGAGAGTATCAGACGAGAACGACAACGTGAACGGCGTTGGATGAGTTACGCTGATGTGGTTAGGTAGGACGATGCAGGTGCAAAGCGGAAACAGTCGCCGATACTTTGGTTACCTACTCCTTAAACTCGGCAAGACCAATGGATAGGAACAGGCCTCAAAATACCTTAGTATCAGTCACAATGTGAAAGCTACAGGTGTGAAGTTCGAGGGACCATCACCGCCCAAAAGACACTACCTCAAGGCACAAATAACGGTCTGCTGGAGAAACGGCTTATCAATTACGAATCACTCGTGTTCGACACCATCATGGGTATTCATAGCCCGACTGGGATACGCATAAAAAACAGAAAGCAGACAGATCTTATATTTAAAAGTCGAATGGCTTGATGACATGATCGGACAAGAACACGTGCGTGAGAACGCTCGCGTCCTTCCAGGGTACTTTCTGCTGCGCTTAAACATCAAGCTTGTATACGGAGAATGGACAAGACGATAAAAGTCTAACGTTAGTCCGGCGCCTTGGCACAAACCTATGTAAACTGTTTGCACCACAGTCCCGTTCTTTCTGGGACATGACTAAGCACGGCCAGCGCATGTCCTGGCTGCGCCAATGGTCCGTGCTAACCCAAAAGGTGACTCAGGATTGAGTACACAATAATACATCGGGGGTCTTTAATCCCCTCTTGTTACTCTGGACTTATATATGTTTGCATTTGAAGGGTTAGAGGCAGAGCCCTTGACGACCCTATTTATGTACAATGCTTTCGCGTATTCGCACTCAAAATAATGTTGTAGACCTTTGCAATGTGATCGGATCACAGTACAATCGTTATGACAAGGAAGCGCATCTGTTCACTGTAAGTCAGTATGGAAAGATAGTGTATGAGCAAGTGATATGACTGTGAGTAGTCACGTTGTAAAAGCCGATTTCTGTCGAAAATCAAGCTAAAAGTTTTCATTCAAATATGCAAATTGTGTCGACCGTCACGAACTTACTTGGCAGCGAGTTTCATAGTCGGATAACCCGCTCTCCGAATGAAAACTTCCTACGGCCTAGCCGCGTGCGTTCACTGTTGACTTTGTAAGGATGACCGCGTAACTCAAAAAGTCCTCCGTTCTTAGTGAGCAACCTTGGCTACGGACAGTCCGGAATGTCCAGAGTATACCGTTGTTTAGCAGCCTATGACTTGGCCTGATGGTTGTAGCGCCCATAGTTCACTCATTACTTAGACATTACAGAGCCTTCATTAGTGTTGCACATAATGGACTGCTTTAAAAGTGTGAGTCTGAAGCACGGAGAAACAGGAGGACTTCGATTGAGGGCTTTCACGGTCTGTGTTCATTAGCTAAGCGAAATCAGTGCTGGTGCCATTGCTAATGAAATACTTCAAGGTTCGGTTGATGGGATTTTAACGTTTGTGATCTATGTCCGTGACTATATGATATACCTACAGAAGCCATGTTTGCAGACTTTACTAGAATTCCGATGCGATCAGATGCGACATATGTGAATAAGCCTTGCACGAAAAGCTTGACGGCTTGTACGAATGGTCTCATATATGAGTTCTTAAAATTAACGCTAAGGAATGTCAAAAGGAAAGGAAGTGTTCACCGGGAGAGGTGTATTGGAGGTCTGACATTTCGAGTAGATGTTTCACCTACCCATCTTCAGAGACTGAAAAGTCATGAACACAGCCTTCCTTATATGGCGCACTTTGTTTGATGCGTGACCCACTAATGGTGCCTGTGTGGCTGCATCCAACCCGCATGTCGCCGTGACCTGAATCGCCCCCGCCCTCGTAGGCCGCGGAGACTGTTGACGGACCTGATTGTCTTACGCCGTGACCGTCCCCCGTTAAGAAGGTTCTTAAAGTCAGATAGGGGGAAGGAGCAGTCGGTGGATATCTAGTCTTCTTGCACCAGCCTTGACGTTTGATCATCGCCCAGGCCCAAAATCTCAACGGCCTCAAAGTTGAAGGTGCGTTCCATTTGTGCGGCATAGGCTGCTACCTCCGAGTTTGGGTCCGACCTTCACACGGTCAACTTATGCTTGTGCATTAGCGTTTGTAGTCGTCGGCCGGTTTCTCCAACGCAGTTGCACCTCCCGCAACTGCATTGAAGCCGGCAGACAACAGCCAACATTTCCCGCCAAATAAGGAGAACTGTGCGCATAACTACTCAGTCTCTGAAGGTTAACAAAACAACTACTCCAAAGGTCAGACCTCCAATACACCTCTCTCGGTGAACGCCTCCTTTTCTTTTGATTTGCCACCTGGACGCATCAGGATTACGATCTGCTCGAAAGGGTGCAGAGACGAACAACAAAATTAATAAGAGGTCAAAGTGCACTGCCATACGAGATCCGCTTAACTAACCTTAATCTCTATCCTCTGAGTTATAGGCAGTTGCGCGGAGACATGATACAAACTTTCCGTATCGTGCGCGGCTTGGATTGTGCCCTTCGGCGCGATGACTTTTTCCAACTCGCCACTACAACTCACCTCCGGGGACATCCCTTCAAGCTACGTGTGCCACAGGGTAGAGTGAATGTGAGAAAATATTTCTTCTCCAACCGCGTCGTGGAACCGTGGAATAGCCTGCCCGAGACGGTTGTTATGTCTCAATCTGTGGAGGCATTTAAATGTCGCCTTGACAGATATATGCTGCAGCAACAAGCGGACTATGTGACGTTTTAGCCATGTGACTAGTGACATATGTGAATCAATGTATGCATTCACTTAATGCTGTAATTTCTTCACATTTTTGCTTGTTTATAGATTTTTTAATGTACAAATAGGGAGTTCAAAGGCGTAAGCCTATTTCCCTCAAAAACACTGACTGACTGACTGACCTGGGAATCGCATTTTCACTACTACCAATACAAAGATATGTGTCCCACTACACCTCGAAATAGGGAAGGGAAACCCAATGGGAGGCTTTCGCTAATACTCCTGCGACGGAGGGCGTTGCGGGATTTGCCTTAAATACAAGATACGGGAGTTACTATTTTTTCATGTCGGAAGTCCCCCTTAATTTGATCACTCTGGCTGCATTGGCTTTTCTTGTCGGTAGAGGACAGGGGGTGGTGTGGGAAGAGAGTGTAGTAAATGTTACATTAGTCACATCTGCCATACCTACCTCGTGGAACAGCAATGGGTGTCGTAACGTTTACGGTCATACTGAAGTGTCCAGGCACGTTAGGGATAGAATAAACCTGGGCAGATAAGCATCGGAAATACATTCTAGCCAAGCCCGATCTGAACAAAGTTAGTAACTTGTCACAATAGTCATTCATACGAAAAGGAAGAAGAAGGGTTGGGTGGGCATAAATGGGTAAGCGGGACAGAAGGAAGCTGGAAATATACGATAATGGTTAAATATACAACAGAATGAGTCACAGCAGAGAGTTAACCCTTATGGATTGTGAGGCGAAACTGATGTACCCGCTAAATAACCGATGGGGTACGCAGCGCTGTGGACAACTGAAGGGGAGGGCTGTTGGAGATGCCGACGTAGGGAGAGAGGAGAGAGTTATGACGAGTAGCGGGAAAGGAAGTCGACGGTAGAGATAGGGGACGACATCGGCCATTTTCACTGACGTGCTGTTACACCATTACCATCCCAGATCTACGCAGGAAGTGTCACATTATTCAAGCGACTGTACACTTATCGTGGGTCGTTACATAGCCTCCTCCCGAGAGGAGGCACCACCCTCAGCGTCGCTGGATTTTATGCTCAGAAGGCAGCGAGGTGTGTGATCCCCACCATCCCACTGCTGCCACCAATGTAGCTGCCGAGTAGGATAGTGTAGGCTGGGGCTGGCCGTTGTCGATGGACTGGATAACAGGTTTAGGGTCCCCGGATAAGCTGATCGCCAGATCTCGTCTATAAGCTGGGTTAACTCTTCGTATACGCCGGCATAGAATTTAGGGAGCATGAACAGGATGCGTACATTAATGGAAAACAGTTTATTTGCGAATATATACAAAATAGTAAGGGACTTACTCTGGAGATGGGGTGGAACTCGTAAGGATTAATGAATAGAGAGTACAGTCGGAAGTCGGTAAGATAATACGGAAAATGTTACTCTGTGCAAACTGAAGAAAAAAACGTTAAAACAAACTTATGATGACGAAAACAAGCAGTTAGAGAAAAGTTATACGACCATGCCAGCACCAGCCCAGTCATGCCCAATTGGGGTTACTTAGTGTGTGGCTACAGCTGAAGCCGATAGCCCGAGCCCACGTGATCGCGAATTCTGAAGAGGGGGAAGGGGAAGAATGTCGTCTAAAATAATCGTCTGTTACCGTACGAACCAACCGATGATGACCTTCTGGATACAGAGTACTTCACACTACCAAACTATCACATAACGTCTGCGGGTCCTTTCCATTGCAAGGTGAACTCTAGTGTTCTTCCTCCTCAGGACCATTGGGCTATCTTGACGGTAAGGCAAGGCTTAGTTTACGGGTGGCCGGACGACAAAGGCCATCAAACAGCTTTGTAACAGCTACTTGGCCGGGGTAGATCTTCTGCTGTTTGTTTAATTACGCCGATCGCATTTGACGGTTTCGCAATGTCTTCAGGTGGTTTTTCGCTCTCCCGTATAATTATTAAATGTAGGTAGGGGGCACAAATTGTACATTGGCGGATTATCGGCTTCTGTCGAAAAGGAGGACTTGATGCGCGAGCTTGGAAAATTTGGAGCCATAGGTGATGTTTGGCTCGCTCGCAACCCACCTGGATTTGCGTTTGTCGAATTCGAAAAAGCTGCTGACGCCGAAAAAGCTGTTCGGGCCCTAGACGGAATAACAGTCTGCGACTCAAGGCTGCGTGTAGAATTCGCCCACGCCAAACCTAGGCCTGGTAAGTTTCCTGTCGTAGCACGCCGTGGATGACAAAGCACCGGCAGGATTAGATTTTGCCATTTGAAACCCAAATTTACTTGCGCCGTGGCTCGTAGTCCTACTCTGCGGCACACTAAGTGGACTAGGGTTAGGCCTCCAGGTGATATGCCATTAACTTCCTTTAACCATCATCCCCGTGGTGTTGGTCGCATAACTGGTTGCTGTCTCCTTTCATCTTGCCTCGTGTCCGTCAACTTCCATTGGAGGTGGGGGTGTTCCGCGTGCTCCGGATACGCGTCGTCCTGCCACTTCGGACTCGCGAAACGGTCGCAGCTCCTCCCAGCGTCGGTATAGTTCTCCACGCAGGCGTACAAAGTCGCCTCCGCGCAACGGCCACCTCGATCCTCCGCGTTATCCTTACGGCCAACTAGCCTCCCTCTACACTCCTGACGTGGCAAGTGCAGCCGCTGCTGCGGCTGCGGCGGCCGGCTTTCCCTATCAGATCCCCGGCTACCCGCCTGTGTTTCCGTTCATTCCCCCCGAGGAAATTCTCAGAGGATTGCAAGGACATCGTCGGCGGTCACCAGTTTTGCACAGAGATGCTTCACCCGACTATCGCCGCAGGTAATCACATCCCTCTGCCCATTTCCACGTTACTGCGCCTCGTTGTGGGATTTTTCGCCGCATCCACCGACAGACCGTCATTATTCTTCCGCGGACTGCACCATGTGGCCAGGCGTTTTCTTCCAACGTGAATTCAGCCCTTGGACCCCTGATGCTGCTAAAAGCTTCCACCCTTCCTAGCACGACGTAGAACGTGCAGCTGCATCCGCTAATCACACCCTCATCTTGATTCAACCGTACTACATGCCGCAAGCTGGCAGTGTGTAGCTCTTTTTGTTACTACCTGGTTCTTCCCCAGGACGTCAGCGACATCATGCATGTTAGACGTTTACGGATCGGATATAGCCTCTCACCCACAGTCGACCATCGTTTGGTACTAGTATGCGCCCACCCGCTTAACCCACTTTTACTTTATCGGGCTTTGATTCTTCGTTTAACGCGAGATATCAACACAGAAGTGGCCTGTTAATTCGTAGTTTACACTTGAGCTTTTGCTTTTGCTCTGTACTAATGCAGAAGTCGAAGTCCCGTGGACAGGACAGCAAGTCGGACCAGGGGCGGTCGCGACTCATTTCCTTATGATGTTTACGACCGTCGGGACTACAGCCGAGGTGGTCGCTCTCAGCCTCGGGGACGTGTATCCCCCGTTCGTCGAGGAGTCTCCCCCAGTGACCGCCGCCATGACGTGGAACGTCCAAGAAGTTCCAGGGATGACAGAAGAAGACGATAAGAAAACGGTCTTGGCACGCACACGTCGTTTTAAAAGACCTCCGTCGCATTTTACACATTTCTTCTCAAATAAATCTTCCTACGCAAATTTGAAGTGCAAACCCTCTTTTCCCTGGTCAAACTGCTCATCAGCCTATAATAAGTGTGTCGATCGCCTCATCGGACCCACGTGGACTGCTGCAGTTAACCTAACGTTATTCTTGTTTATCTGTTTGCTGTGCACTGCGTGCGTCCGCTGTCCTGCATGGTTTAAACTGAGGCCTGGTAATCTCAGTCTTCCGGTCCTTCACAGTATGCTGCTCTGACCTCTCCCCCGAAGGGTGAAACATCTAGGCGCCAAACCGCCCGCAACCTTGCACACATACTGGGCCTGTTTCAGTGTCTGCGAGGACGGCTTTACCGACGCACATCAGCGTCGGTCTGGGCCTCCCAGTTTCTCCAGGCCAAACAACTCGCAAACAAAGACTACATTCGTCCACGTGGACCTTGCCTCGTTCCGTTCGGTCTTCTGTGTACTTCTCTTACAGGTCTTCCGTCAGTCTACTGCGCATTTCACTTCACGCTGGTCACTCCGCACTCATCTTAGTCTCAACTAGCTTGCTTCAGCCCCCCTGTGGCATGATTCTTGCCGCAAGAACCTCGCGTCACAACCGTTTCACGAGCTGATAAACCGCTTCCTACTTTAACACTACCGCTATGGCTTCCGTGGAATATAGGGACGCCCTCCATCCCTGCTGTCGGATTTTGTCTGTTGGAACTATTTCTGGTCCGGCTGGAGGGCATTGGTGTTGCTGGCTCATATCCCCGTCTTCTCGCGTTCTGTGATCTAAATCCTCCGACTCATCCCACTCGACATAAGCCTTTGTGTCAACTAGCCGGCGTCTTGTCCACTCGGTGTCAGTCTTCACCGGGAGCGCGGTTATCGGCTAGCACCACCGTCCTGACGTGTCACTAGTAGGGTATAGCTGCCTTATGCGCGTCTAGACCTTGTGCCGTAGGCCATTTTAGTGAATCTGCTCCTGGGTGTTCGGCTAACAGCCCGCTAAGAGCGAAAAAAGCCATTGCTGCGGACTGCGCGCTGCGACCAATGACCGTACTTCAACCTCGTCAGGCACGTCGTCGGAGTGAACAGCTATGATTTTAGCCACTATCTCCGTGTTCCGCCCTTCCAGCCGTCTACCCACTGGGACGCCGCTCTACCGGTGGTTCTGGGTGACCGCCCGCCGCCGCTGTGGCGCCGTACTATATACTTCAATCGACTGCACTCACGGACGATTGCCATACTCTACGCCATCTTTCGGCGTGATGTGCCGGCGTCAGCTCCCCGGTTTACCTCTGGCCAGGGTTTCGTTTATTGGAAAAAATTCTGCAATCGTAATTCGGATGGATTTTGGAACTGCTGATCTACTACTCGCTTTCATCCTTTGTTTTCTGGGCAAAAAATTAATTATCAGGTGGTTGTTATTAGACAGGGCTTAGACGCCATAGCTTTCCACCACTCCTAACCACGATCATAAGTGCACGGGTTTAATGGCTTTATTGACTGATGCCACCATGTGAAGACCTATTTTGGTCGGCTGGTGCGCGTCTAGGCGTTTGCGAAACAACGATACTGACTTGGAGGGATTTCTGGTTATGTGTACTTGTTTTACCTGACAAACCAGGATTTTCTTCATCAGTCTCCTCTCTGTATCTTTTAGTAGACAGAGCGTAGTGGAATCCAACGCATCAGTTTTTCCGCTTTTTGACTGTCCATGAGCTACAGGGTCTTCCCAAGGTTGGATCTCTTGATGTATTTTTGATGCCTTCAAAAGTATTCAGAATTACAATTTCGCATCGCATTTTATATCTTCAAATAAACTCCTCCCTCCCACCCTGTTCTTGCGATGCCTGGACACCGCGTGCCTAGTGACGAACAACGTAGGCATCTTGCGTAATTTTGGAATCGTCCTTATGCCTATAACCTTGCTTGGGAGCGGCTGTGCCTGCTATGGATAGCTGGTGTACGCGTGGCGAGTCACATTTGTGGTCGCTAGGACCCGACTTGTTGGTCTCGGCGGTGATGCGTGCCATACATACAACAGCAGTAGCATGCCTAGTTATTTAGGTACAGCTGCGAACCACCCCGTTATCTACCTAATCACGTAAAGACGGACTAAGTAGACCTAGTCTCAATCCATGACACCTGCTCAGGGTCACAGTGTTGTACTCCCGAGACTGATAAATCGGACTCAGACCTTTCCAACCATTCTTTGCCTGGTGGCCTTTTGTGCCCGCACTATTATAACGGACACAGGCGTCTGGTTATACACTAAGTAGCAGTTGTCGCATGCCAGTATTAACTCAGCCTAACATGTACAAGTGTGCCGTCAGGCACTCCCGGACCATTTTTATGTTCATGATCTCGATGTGTCGTTTTGGAGAACAGCAGAAGGCGAAGGAAACATGCACGTGGCTCTGAGATTGCAAAATGAATTATTCGGGTCAGCTACATGCTTGTTACCGTTCTAGTTTGCCGATTTCGTGTCAAGGAAGGTGCCTCGCCTGCACCGACTCTAGAGGTGCACACACTTCTTCAATGCCTCTGGCCATACACCGTGGGCCAGCCGGCATCACATCTTGATGAGCCGTGATACGCCGTATTTGCCGCCAACGTGTGTCGCCCTAGATCGTGTTAGGCCGGCGACGCCGAAATTTTGGGGAAGCAGTAAGGAATGCACCCACTTCGTTCTAGTTGCCTATCCCAGGTGTCTGGGATAGCTTCGGGAGTGTCACTGTGGACGAGCGATCGTCCGCAGGTAGGGCTTTTAAATGTCCAATTTCACTATTTTCTCCCTCAGCTTGGCATTTAACTGTTGGTGGGTGCGCATACGCGGTTTTACGGCGATTGAGATATCGGAATAGGTCTATAAGCGTAGTCGATGGGTTCGGAAGACCCGATGCCGATGTTCTTACCGTCCGTTTGACCATAGTTTGAAACTTTTAAAGCAGGTACGCATTCATCAATCAGGGTCCACACTGGTCGGGAATACAGCATAGAGACACTGACTCGGTAGACCGACTGGTTCAAAGACGTCCTTTGCACTAGGCGGTGCATCCTGTAGACAATCTTGGCGCGGTGTCAGTGAGGGTGTGTCAGCGAAGCCTAGGCGGGATGAATGCGCAATGCCCGCGAGGCCAGTCAGCAAGATTAAGTGGCGAGTCGCAGAATGGGGTTTCGTTGGGTCCGAAACGTACTATTGCACGGTTGGGTGTGCGTAAACGCCGGTAGTGGGGTGAACGCCTCCGCCATGCTCTTTCAGTGAGTTGTTTGGCCCCGTTGTCTGTCGCAGAACCTAAGGATGGACAGGATCTGATACTATTCCGAGGTGGCAACGGCTGGTTGCTGGCAGTTGCGGAATTCGGGGGTGATCTGCAGTGTCAACCCCCAGTAAGCAAATCCATGCTAGCAGCGCGATATGCTCCCAACAGCATCTGCAGGGACGTCCGCGTGTCTAGGTCTGAACCCAGGGACGCTACGCTGTTCTAATGACTTCACCTGTGCCACAGGCTGGTTGACACTTGCCGGACAATGCCGCAGTAGTCAGCACGTTCGGCTGGTGTCTACGCTCTGGGTTCGGCAACTTAGCCTGTAGGTTGTAGTTTGACGCCTGACTCGATTTAAGGCGGTCGTGGTTGCAATCCAAGATGCTACGATAGCAGTTCTCGTCGGGGTCTCATTTTTTGCACCTGGGACAGGTTGTCAGACCACAACTCGGCCTTTGTCGAGGTGTCCTCACTGAGGCCTGCTGACGGAGGGCGAAGGTCGTGACAGGACTCTATTATGATCAGTTCGCGCTGCCAGTAGCCTAATTTCTCAACAAGGGCACGCGTGGACGTCTTTCGTGGTAGCGAGCTTATGTCGCTTTGTTGGCCAGTTGGAGACCTGGAGAGGTTCGGGTGGTGATTCTGGTCATCACACCTACGTAGGTCCAAGCGAGATGCGGTTGTGGGGCTACCACCCGAGGTACGGAGTAGATGTGGGAGAGCAGCCGATAGGCGATCCGGTGTCGGTACCCGAGGTTCGTGTGAGGGGTGTTCTCGCGTGCGCGTGGGCGGAAGTACTTCGCACGCGGGATGGGGTGTCTGTTTCCCGGTACAGTGACCAGCTTCCTCAGTGATCAGCCGCGTGCTCACGATCTCTGTAGACTAGGTGGACCGCAGGTCAGTTTCACCCTGTCCTCGCTTCCCCAGCGAGGGCATTTGCCTGAGAACTTTTGCCATTCCCAGGAGTCGTTGGGGGCATTTAGTGTAAATTCGTAATTGGTTTCCAGGTGTTTACAAGTCGAGGCCCACAGTCAGACGTCCAAGACGGGAGGTTTTTGGCCCAGTCCCTGAAACTCGTTCTCGCCTATGATCCACTTCAACAGGAAGAGCGGCCTCTGACATGGTGGGGTATCAGTCTTCGCAGCCGGCTCTGCTTCAAGACGTGCATCGGAGGGATAGATCCCAGGATGCTACCCCTTCGAACCGCCCTAGCACATTGACGGAGGCCTTAAGCTTCCGGTCAAAGGTTCAAGTAGCTTATCCCCAGATTTGAGTTTGAAGACCTTGAGATACATGAAATCTCGTTTGCGGCCTTGTGATTAGCTGCGCCCGACAACGATTACCATAAGTTCGACAAGTGTCCACGGGTGCTTTTGATTTTCTGGTTGTGGACCAGCAGTGGTCAAACGTACAGTCAACGGTAGACTACCGTAGGCCCGGCGGCGACCCTCCACTGTTGTTGTCTCCTAAGCCTACAGATGTTACTGTCTCCTCGATCGCAAAGATTTTGCGGTTTGGCCACGTGCTAATGCATGGCCTCACCTACTTTGTTAGCTACGTAGTAGTCCTCATAGTGGTAACACACCTGGCACCAATGTAAGATTCGTTTCCGACGGGAGGCTTTTCCGCTCTGATGCCGGCGTCACTCATCTAAGCTGGGGCGATGTCAGCGCCAGTTTACGGTTACCCGGACGACTGACTTCCAGACGCGTGGGAATATCGTCACTAAATCTGAAGGTGTGGGCGTCTCGACTTATGATTTCCGGTCAACGCTCTTGACTGCGGCTGCCAGAGCTTGAGCCCTGCGGGCAGACCGACCGACAGTTTGCCCATTATAATCGGTGATGGCAACCTTTCCCGACCCGCGACTGCCGCGTGAGTGATTAGTGGAGTTTGGTGGTCAGGGTTGAGGTGGAAACTAATCTGTCGCACAGTCCCAAACGTGTGCAAAGTGGAGAGTTGGGGGTGTAAGGAACAATCGCAGCGCGTGGCAAGTCCGGCTGTCGAAAGGATGGCACGTGTTAATGGGTCGAACTATGGTAAGGAACGAAGAGATGGAAGTGGTAGTTATGGCCAATACGCGTGGATCCATGTTTCGCTGCTGCCGCGCCGAGTGATCCATCCTGAGGCAGCATACGCCATTGTATAAGACAGGCCGGTACGGTCATGTTTTCGGGTCCAACTCAGTGAACTGAAGTCGTACGGCTTCAGAGGCTGCGATGTTTCGGACGCTGGTGACGCGGTTGGTCCAGGAGGCAGGATCATGCGGGCCGGCCCGAGAATGCTCTGTAGTCGGTCATGGACAGTGGTCAAAGTTTATGTATTTTGTGATGTGGTGCCGATGCCACTAATGGTGGCGCTGCAATGGACACAAGGATACTGTAGAGACCTCTGAGCGTGTGTCGGGAGAGAGGTCACACCGGGGAGTCGGACATCTCATGGTGCTCTCGCCCTGCGTTCTCGTTGGCTTCCTGTGTGAGTTTGGCCTCGGAGACTAGTGCTCCCTCAACCGAGACAGTCCACCACGCCTGCGGGTCCTGTGCGGGCGCCCCCCTCTGCGACTCTTAGTTGGTCACGAAGTACTCGAGCATGACTTTAAGAGCCTCGTCGTGGCGTTCTCGTTATTTTTTTGGCGAAAGCTAACGACTGCTATAGACAGCCACGATATCCTGTTTGTCGTGTTAGGGTCTGTTTCTGCGGTGGAAGTATTTAAGAATGCCAGTCGGCCTGTGAAACTCTCCAACCTAGGTCTGTTCTCGTGAATTCACCGTCGATATCCTCTGCAGGCAGCCGTGGTAGTAGTGTCAGGGTTTGGACATTATTTTTGGGGGATTTTCCAAGTTGCCCGGCCACAGGGGACGTACGAGCGACGGTCCTATGCTCATTCGGTTTGCTGTTAATCATGCCGCAGCGATTCCGGTCTGGTTATAACCTAACGAAAATTTTACTTTCTGGGTTGTGGACTCCGCTTCAGCCTTGGAACTTCTTGAGACAGTGATTCTGTGGCAGAGGAGTTTGTCCGCAGCGGTGAGGCAGTGACCCCTGAAAGCGACTACAATTTCGACATGTACTGGACGGTCGGTGTCAGTTGGCACGCGGCTACTGTATTCTCGTACCTGCATCCAGTTCGATGTTGCATTCGGAAGTGAAGGGGTTCGCACCAATCAAACTGTGATATTCAGGTCGGAATCGTTTACGAAGCGGCCACTGAACTAGCTTTTGGAGATTCACGACAACCCGCATACGACGGCACCAAAAGTTGCCGCGTCGGTTCGATAACGGGTGTCGATCCCTGCTCACTGCTCATAATAGGCTTCCATTAACTTCGCAGAAAACGCAGAGCTAGAGAGAGGAGACGGGTCTGTAACTCTGGTCCACTCACCTTGCTTTGGGTAAGGCCGCCGAGGTTGGTCTCTTGGTTACGCGCGCCATTATGCCATCGTGAAGTTAACTGACTAGCGGGGCTGGTATTGAAGAAGAAGAAGGCACGATCGCCGGGACAAGAGCTTTATTAGCCTGACGTTTCGGATTCCTGCTCGAATCCATCATCGGAGACATAAGCAGATAAGGGTGGTTCATGCACATGTGGCTGCAGTATTTATAGGATGCCGTAGCCATGCCACCGCATACCTATGAATGTTCACGGCTCCCTCCCCTTCATCAGGGATCGTTGCACGCGGCGTGATGGTCGATATTCGAGTCGTTAATTGCTGCAAGTTCATCACGTGCGTTGGATGTTGGTGTGATGATTGCTCGACCATCTGACGATGTGCAACGAACCCATGTGCAACGAACCCTGTAAAAGCTCTGACACGCGAAATTAATGCTACGTTGTTGGCCTTGGAGAACTCAGGTGCAATAACACCGACCGACAGACGCATGGCGAGACCCCAAGATACGGCGTTGGCCCAATGCTATGGCCTCCCTAGGGTGCACAAAGACGGCGCTCCTCTCCGACCCATCGTGCCGCTCAAAGTTACTCCAACGTACGGACTGGCTAAGTGGCTGTTCCGGCGTCTCAAGTTCCTGACCGCTGAGTCAGACACTACGGTCTCTTCGTCAGCAGAATTCCTCGAGAAACTCAAAGGCGTAAACCTCCATCCAAATAAGGTCATGGTATATTTTGATGTTACATCCCTTTTTACATCTATTCCCCAGGACCTGGCGGTCGAGACAATCGAGCTGCTTCTACAAAGCAAATACGATGAAACGGAGAATCGTCTTGGACACGCTCAAGTCCTTTAGCTCCTGAAGTTCTGTCTCAGGACGTACTTCACGTTCGACGGGACAATCTACGAACAGGTGAAGGGCACACCAATGGGTTCGCCGATTTCGGGGTTCATCGCCGAGGCGGTCCTGCGACGGTTAGAGTCGCTGGTCTTCCAACACCACAAACCGACGTTCTGGGCCCGGTATGTGGATGATACCTTCGTCGTTATCGACCGGGATCAACTGCTGACATTCAAGGAACGTCTGAATGCGGTCTTCCCGGACATACAATTTACGATGGAGGAGGAAGAGAACAACCAGCTGGCCTTCCTGGATGTCCTCGTATGCCGCAAGGATTGTGGTGGACTAAAGACCAAAGTGTTCAGGAAAGCGGCAAATACGATGCAAGTACTGAACTTCAACAGTAACCACCCAATCAGCCACAAACGCAGTTGTGTAAGGATGCTCTATCGGCGTGTCGAAACGCACTGCAGTGAGCCGGAAGACAAAAATTGCTGAACTACAATACCTCCGACGGGTCTTCAAAGCCAATGGCTACCCGAGCAACTTTGTCAACCGGTGCATACACAAAATGGACGAACGGCCTAACCGCAGGGACACCAAAGTTTGGCGAGCGCTTCCATATGTCAAGAACGTTTCGGAAGCTGTTGGCCGCCTTCTCGCACCGCTGGGGGTTGGAGTTGCACACAGGCCAGAGACAACCATCAGGCGTCAATTGATGAAACCAAAAGACCCACTGCCACGGCAAGAAACGTCTGGAGTCGTTTATCGGATCTGGTGCAGTTGCGGACAAAGCAACTACGTCGGAGAAACCGGAAGACAGCTCCGAACGCGAATGGCCGAACACGCTGCAGCAGTGCGGAGAAATGACGCCAGCTCCCAAGTTGCGGCTCATTCGACGGGTTCCGGCCACACATTCAAATTTGACGAGGCCGAAATTCTCGCAAGAGGTGACAACCGCGTGAGCCGGGAGCTGCTTGAGTCATGGTTCACTGGCCCCCAGTCTATTAACAAGTGCAATGATCTTCCCATTCAATACAGCGTGCTGAGACTTCGTCTAGGCGGAGAAATTGGCTACGCGGGGAGCGCCCTGATGAACACTCTTCCCAACACCCGGGTCAGCGCGTCAGATGGTCGAGCAATCATCACACCAACATCCAACGCACGTGATGAAATTGCAGCAATTAACGACTCGAATATCGACCATCACGCCGCGTGCAACGATCCCTGATGAAGGGGAGGGAGCCGTGAACATTCATAGGTATGCGGTGGCATGGCTACGGCATCCTATAAATACTGCAGCCACATGTGCATGAATCACCCTTATCTGCTTATGTCTCTGATGATGGATTCGAGCAGGAATCCGAAACGTCAGGCTAATAAAGCTCTTGTCCCGGCGATCGTGTCTTCTACTTCAAGACTGCTTCCTGGGACTCGTCTTTTCGCTTCTATTGGGGGCTGGTATTGTTCCCAGAATCTACGATAGGCCCCTTAAAGGGGCCCTTATTTCAGACGTAAATTCGGATAACTCAGACAAAGCGCCTGGTGGGATGCACAATAGTGATGTCCTACAATTTCTGTGAGATCTATCCTCGCTTGCGTGCATGAAACAGTAAGACCAACTGGCTTTTGGGTTGATAGCTATCAGGCATGTAAGTTTCTGTCATAGTTGAGTCAACATCCAGAACGCCTACCGCACATTAGTGCTGGCGCGGTCGTCTTCCAGAGGGTGGACGGACTAACTTTAGCGTTGGTTCCCGCTTAAAATGAATGACTTCCCCGCATAAGGCTCTGTGTCAGCGTACTGGAAACCACTCTTTCTCTGTCGACAGAGTCGTCCTATCAGAGTTCACTTGCCCTCCTTGTTCTTCGCTTTGCAGATCCAAGCACTTTTGAGCGACGTCTGTTGTTTCCAACGGCCTCATCCTCCAGGGCCTGCGTTTGCTCCAAGTTGTTCTCTGGGCATATCGTTAGCTGGTGACGGCGAACGAGTCCCGTCAAGAGCCTATCGTCCGGAAGACGTCAGTGACGCGAAAGATGGCGCATCCTCATGGTTTTCGCGCACTTGGACGTGTTGCTCAGGCAGATGTCATGTTCTGTAGAGGGCATTTACTGATATTACACTGACCTACTAAATAGAGACCAAACGTTGCTTCCCAAGTGGTGGGACCCGGCATACGTGGACATTGAAGTCGCTGAGGACAATGTCTTTGCCCACCATCCGGCGACGTGCTGACGCTTACGATTTCCAGCACGAATCTAACTTAACGCCTCTATCTGGACGGCCGCTCCAGAAAAAACGGTGTTCTGCCCCTATTTCATTCAGGTGTGCTTGTTCTCGGGACTGGACCTTGTTGAGGACGGCAATGTCCGTCAGAATGAACGAAGTCACTCTCGCAAAAGAGGGGGCGGGGTGTTTGTAGTTTGCGTCATGCCTACACGTGTCATGCCTAGCAGCCATGGCCAGCTGTACTGACCACATGAACCGGCATTTCTAGGCTTCCTTCTCTAATTATTTTCCCATAAATTGGGCCGCTTAGAAGTCGGGCTTCAACCTTTTCATATGGCTAGAAACTTGATGTAGTTAGACGGTGACCGGAGTAAGCCGGGGCCGCCTATGGAATTCAATCTCAACCTCTTCTCTTAACTTCAAGTTGGAGGAAGTTGGCGTTTTAAATGATTTATTAACTAGGATGACATGTGTGTGATTTGGATTGTGACGGAGAGAACCTACACTACGTCTGAATTACGTTCTTTTCAACTTCATCGTGAACCGCTGATGATACCGATTAGGCACAGTGATTTGCCCGACACGAAGCTACAACATAGGTGTTTCCTGCAGGAAGTACGGAAGGGCACTTTCTAAGAAATGCTTGCGAAGAAGGGGCCTCGATCGTCTGGGCAAGAAATTAATTTGTCTGATGTTGCAGATTCATGCACGAACCTTTCACCAGGAACAACAGCAGGTAAAGGTGACAATCCGACCGACGATGTCCGCCGTGTGTCCCGCAAAGTGACGGACTTGCATAGCGTATGTGACACTCTCTACTCCCGGTTCAGATGTCAAGACAGAGTCAAGTAACCGAGGGGCGGAACCCGGCGTCTCGTCCCGTCTTTGCGTGCCCCACACGCGACTTGTTCGGGAATTGATTCATACTGATCGTAGACCTGCGCAACATAAGCTCCACTCTCTCCCCTCCCCCCTACCCGCCTGGTCTCGATGTCAAGACAGAGTCGAGAAACCCGGGGACAGGATCCGGCGCAGTGTCTGACGAGACTAACCACCCCGTCTTCATGTGCCACCCACCCGCTCCGTGCAAGGTGTGCCGGAATTTCGCATAAACATAGGGGCGGCTCCGATCTCGACTGAGTCATTGCATCCTGACTCTCCGTCCTCTCCACGTCAGTCATTTGATGAGGGAATTGGAGACAAGTGGTTGACAGATCGTGGAAATACAATGACTGCATCCCAGTTTGGAGTTCCCGCATTCTTCACCATCACTGGTAACTTGCGCAATAATTGTTCGTTCAGTTAGATACATCTGTCTTCGTCCAGGTCTCTAATCTTGTTCAAAAATAAACGGTTAGATCGCAGTTGGTAGCCAGGAATGCGGAAGCGGGCGGCGACCCTAACCCCAATTCTAACCTTGACCTTAACTCTAACCTTAACCTTAAACGTTACCCCTTACCCCAAACGGCAACCTTAACCCTAACCCTAACCGAAATCGTAAACTTAACCGTAGCCCTTAGACATAGCCCTAACTGTAAAACCAAACCGTAATACTCAAACTTAATCGTAGACTTAAACTCTATCCGTAACCCGAAAACTTAAGTCTAAAGGGCATAACCTTAACCCGAAAATCGGACACCATTAACCCGTCCCCTAATCCTAACCTCGAACGTATAACGGAAGCCAAATGGATCAGATGTGCTTATGTAGCCTCACAAAAAAGCCCCAGTAAGCAAACCCCCAGCCACCTGTAATACGGGGTCTGGCTACCAACTGCGATCTAGCCAAATAAACTTTCGAAAATTTCGACTGGAAGCTAAAACCAATAACATGCCTTAATCTTAAAACTAAACCTTATGACAAAGTCTGGTACCAAGTGCATCTCACCGCCGTACCGGCCACATCTTCACGTTTAGTAAGGACGAACTAGCGAGATGTGACAAGCGCAGAACACCAGCTGCCTCAGTGATGATCCCCCCTCACGCAGGTCATCAGGCGTAGTGTCTGCTTTCCTTCACTGCCGATAGAAACGAAAAGGCGAGTTCCGGGGTATGAGTTAAGAAAATGAGGATCGATCGCGGGGACGAGAATGTTACTTGTATGTCGTGAGGTGACCCGTGTGACCAGGTCACGCGTACGGTGCGCGCAGACGGGCTCTCTGTCTCCGTCAGCCGTCGCATCCACTTCCCGCATTCGACAACTGACCGGCTCAGACAGTGGGCTGGTGCCTGGAAGTGGGGAGAGAGTTCGCGATCTTCAGGTCCGGTTCGGAATAGAATACGGTGTTGGACCTCGGTTGAGACCTTACTGTATTCTGCGCAGAACGGTTAGGGAATCGGTTGAAATATGTGAGCTGCCGGCCGAGGACACGTCGCCGTCGTTATAGCGACGTCCCGAGTAACAATGGGAATGTGCCAAAACGCACTGAGCGAGAGCCTGTCTGGGTTCACCTTGATGATGATTGGCCGAGAACCAGACCCCTAGTAGCAATAGATATCGAGTGAATAGCGATTTATCGAGATATGTATGTCTGTCACGTAATTGGCTACCTCGTTTATGCAATATGCCATTTCATTGGTTGCCGTTCTTTAGTCGCATTTCGATTGCGCGAACACGCGGGAGCGCCATTATTTCGCGTGAGCGGCGTGGAACGCATGACGTGACACTCCTTGCACTTCCCTGTCATTATTAATTTATACCTATTGTTTGCTGTTCCTATGTTTACCATGTTTAGGCAGGAATCCCAGAGAACACGATTACGTCGTATTAAGAGGTATGGAGACGAGGCTTTCCGGGAAATTGTGGAGGCTGTTAAACTCAGACGCAAGTCGCAAAGTCGCTCTGTAAGCACGTTATGTGGCGACTCAGAACTCTTAGCGCCTATGCAGAAGGACAGGAACACTTCGTCGGCCGTAAGTGTTGTCCTGAGGACTAATACAGGAGCGCCTGCAGACGCAGAAAACCGGGGGATCGTAACCGCTGCATTGGGCGACTTATACGTCAAACGATTACGTGAATGGGTGCTGGAGTTCAAGGTTGCGCACGCCCCCATACGAACCCTGTTGGCTGTTTGTAAGCCAATTTTGCCCCAACTACCCAAGAACACTCTTGGAAGCGGCCTGTGATCTACAGGTTGCCCCAATGGGTAGCGGGTGTGTGCACGTCCGCATGGAAAAACAACAACGTAGACTTATAAGTAAGAATGTAGTTGACTCAGCTTGCGATATGGAAATTCAGTTGGCCAGCGGTGGTCTTCCAGTATATCGAAAATCAAACACCGAAATCTCAGGGGTGGCAGTACTGCCACTGGTACACATGTGCAGGCACTCGTGAGGGGCGCAGCGTTGCAGCAAGCGTCCAGATTCAAACTACTACTAGCCAAATTCAGCGATAATATTACGGTTATCAACTACTAGAATGGGACCGGACAGGCAGTCATCATCGATGAATTCGAGAGCTGCTGATGTGTGCTTGCGTGACAGTTTCCTATGAATACAGCACGCCTGTGTTTCCTTCACCCTTGTCTGTGGCACTCTTTGATTATGAGTTGGCTTGGGAATACGAAACATCACACGTGGAAAGAAATAGCTGCTTTTCCAACGATTGAATCCCCTTCTCACCTTCCATGTTCAGCCCATCAAATTTGTCTTCACGGAGTAGGTGAGTGCACCTGTTAACACTACGTGAGGGAAAGTCACTAAGAAAATAAAAAAAATCGAGTAATTACCACGCTGGTGGCCAAATCCACTGACAACCTCTTGTCTGCCGGAATTATTTTTTCCTCCCGATGAAATGTTGATACGCACTTTTACGTATTGTGGAATGTGAAAGACTAATCATCTTTGCGTGAAACGTCAAAACCTAAGAATGTCCGAGCAGGCTTTCGAGGTGGTTGTTGTGATATAGTTGGCAAGAAATGCGCAGATTAGGAATAAACGTCTACACATTTAACAGTTCGACCGTCGTGCCGGTGATGTCCACAGTGTGCTCTACAGCATGGTGAGAACAGGGACGGTGACCCGCGCGTGGGTTATTTAAAAGTGATGGCGGGCTTGTGAAGCATCTACCACACTCTCTCCTCCCAACCTGACTTCGCTGTCAGGACAGAGTCAAGGAAACCGGAGGCCGGTGAGGACGCAGGTGACTGGCGGGGCGAAAAGCCGCACCTAAGTGCACGTCAACACACCGACTCGGATCCCACTGAGTGGGAGTGCCATAGAGGCCACACTAAGAAGATCAATCGCAGTCTGACTCAGACCACCAGTCGGTCACTCCACACCCGCACACACTGGGCTGACTCGAGTTATCCCGTCAGTTGATAGCCTTCTAAGCCATAGCTTTTAGCGTACTGTGATAGATTTAAACGCGTCAACAGTGAGGAATATGCGCAGAGACTGCGATCTCTCATCCTAATTCCAGGCACCAGTCCACTATCTGAGTCGGTCCGTTGTCTAATGTGGGAAGTGGCTGCGGTGGCTGACCAAGTTAGAGAGCCCATCTGCGCGCGCCACACTCATGACCGGGTCCCCAAACGCACACCGAGGGGGAATCGGTTCGCACCTCGCATGTGTGCGAGAGAGAGCCATTAAGAAGGATCCATCACAGCCTGACTCAGTCTACCAGCCGATCATTTGACACAAACACACAGGTGAATTGAGTGAGTGGTCTACTTTGAAGTGTCATTTGGCAGCCTTCGTCTCCAAATTACGGCGTAGTTCAGCAGCCGCTAGCGCCACGCTCGAAGGTGCATTCGAGTTGCCGTCTACAGCGCTGGAAGACGGAAAAATGTGTTGATTAGGAGAGGGCTGTGTTCTGTACAGCTTTGCAACCGAGACCATGGGACCCAGCACTCCTCGCCGAGCAGCGTAGCCTGTTCAGACGCAGACGTTGAAGTTATCAAGGGCATTCAACTTGCCCATATTCGGTAAAGTCGTCAGTGGGGCGTGCAGGTCCGCGTAGAATATGTTTCCGGCCTCGTCGGGGCTGGTGAGTCGGCGACGGTGGGGGGGGGGGGGCGCATATACTGGCGACGGGGGTGAATTTGGTTTCCCGAAGCGACAGGCGCAGAGCTATGTCAATGACGTCCTGCGACAGACAGGACTGTCGCCCTACGATGCTGCTTCGTATGAAAAAACGACGCCAGCGTCAGGTCGATCTGTCCTTGGGATGTGGCTCCAGAAGAAGGTGTAGCTGGCACCCACCTTCTCCTGTTGGCTCTGTTCACGGAAGCTGGTCTCGCGGAGAACAACCATGTCCACCATGTAGCTCGCTAGTTTTCAAGTCAGTGGCGCTGCTCTCTGGTCCAGCCGGCCGCTCTTCAGATTTTTTTCAAATGAGAACGAGCAACCCCGGGGCCTCCAAGTGAACGGAATCCCTCTAACAGCCTGCGGGGTAGTTATTTGTTGACTGTTTTAACCGTGATTTGTACGTCCGCGAGACACGGTCAATGTTCAGCGGACGTGACCCCATCATTTGTTTAAGGCATCCTTTCAAGTCCCTTTCACATGAGGTATTAAGCGGTGCTATCCTAAGCAGGGCCGTTTGGATATCCCGGACGTCTGCTGAGCCTCAATATGGGCCATGATTTGACTTCGTGGAGAACGACCCGACTAAGCCTCGGTCGCCTGCGGGATTTCATGTAGCACTCTCAGTAGAACTATTAAACTGCGAGGGGAGAAGAGGAGGACGGAATGGGGACAGAATTACCGGGTCGAGAAACTTGGGGACGGTGTCCGGCGCCCCGTTCCGTCTTCGCGTGCCCCACACGCGACTTACTCAGGAATCAGTTGATGCTGATCGTAGACCTGCGCAACATATGCCACACACTATCCTCCCTCACCCGCCTGGGCTCGATGTCAAGACAGAGAGGTATGAGGCAGTCGTTGACGTCCTGCGACAGACAGGACGGTCGTCCTACGATATTGTTTCGTATGACAAAATCGATGCCAGCGTCGGATCGATCTGTCTTTGGGATGTCGCTCCAGAAGAAGGTGTAGCTGGCACCCACCTTCTCCAGTTGGCTCTGTTCGCGGAAGCTGGTCTCGCGGAGAACAACCATGTCCACCATGTAGCTCGCTAGTTCTTAAGCCATTGGCGCCGATTTCTGTTCCAGCCAGTCACTCTTCAAATTCTTCGAAGGGAAACGAGCAGCCGCGGGGCCCCCAAGTGAACGGACTCCCTCTAACAGCCTGCTGAGTGGACTGATACCCTCATCTGGTTTAGCTCGCCAATCGAAGTGCTAGCCAGATTGTTGCGATTGCGCTGAACACAAATTCGTCAACCTCTCAGAGAAGCGGAGGCGGTAACACGAAGTTTATGCTGGCGGAAAAGATAGAAGCGTTTCGGACACCAATCTGTCAAGTTGTCCGCGTCCGAACACTTCAGCCACGCCGACTTTGTCTGCCTCGGTTGTATGGTCTCGACGGAGTAGCTGTCACAATTCGACCAATCAGGCGCCTTCGTACACCAAAGCGAGCGACTACAGGGGCATAGCAGACTTGGCTACCATTGTCAGCGGCGATCTGCGCGCATCAGGTAAACAAACTACGATGGTATATGCGTAAAGACTCAGTCGACCGCGCAGGTTCATCTAACGCGGAGTCTGTCACAGAGTTACAGATTACTGACAGGTGTCGACTGGCTATTTTTTGCACTTGGTGTTGCTATCAAACCACCATGAACAACCTAGCTTTAGGCCTCCGGCCTAGCGTTGGTGCCTGAGTTACCATTGCCGTCCGCTCTGTCGGCAGTACTTCTTGCTAACCGACTCCGTTGTTGTACGATTCATCCTACCCTAGTAGCATGCTCAGGAGCTCTATTGGACTGAGGTTGATGGCTCTTAATGAGGTATTAAGATTACATACACTCTGGAAATTTGAGAGCGCCAGCGGGAGTAGGATCTGGAGTTAAGACGCTTCCTACCTCTCCTGACAACAGCCGCCATATTTTATATTAACTGAGAACGCAGTCTTCGGTCAGTGCCCATTTCTTATTATCATCCTGATGTGGGAGTCGGTCCCTTTCCGTAACAATCACTTATTGGTACTGGAGAATCAAACAGAAGGTCGCGTAGTGCGGTCTGGCCAGCGGTATCAGATGACTGACTGGTTCGTACAGTGGATTGGTGCCTGAGAGTGGGAAGAGAGAGTGAGCCCGACTACGGGGACTCCGTCCTCCGCGGCAACCGCCACACATTTGACGTGCTTTGATACTGTTGTGGTGCGCTAAAGGACGTGGATGAAGGGCATGCCACCTGACGGGAGTGCTCGATTCACCTCGTAGGATAGAGAGTCAGGCTGCACTGGCCCCTTATTGTGACCTCTGTGACAATCCCACTCGGTTGGGGTCAGAGTTATCCCGTTCGTGTCCCTATGCAATTCTAGTTTATTACAGGACGTGCGTGGCACGCGTAGACGGGTTGTTTACCCTTGTCGGTCACTGCGCCCGACCCTGTACCCGACCTTCTTGACTCCATCCACACAGCTGCCTCAGACGAGTGAGGGAGGAGATGGTGCGGTGAATGCTGCGCAGTTCTCATATCATTGATAAACTACGGCTACGGCACACACGAAACGACCACCATAGATAATTGCGTCTGTGCCCATGAAGCATCTACTGTTAATTTTCCGCCTGTTCGATCCCCGCTTCGGGTGTCTTCCTGCCCTTTGATCATATCTGTTATGTATGTAAAACAGAAGGGTAATTGGAAATAGGACGTGCACTGAGTATGATAGACAGCACAAGTGAGGAGGCTTAGGGAAACGGCCGGGTATATTGCAAGGGGACTGTCATAGGCTGATGGGTGGACAATCAGCACAAAGAAGGTGTGAAAAGGGGTCATGAACTTGATCGTTTGCTTGTCACGTGTTTGTGGCATGATGTCATGACGGCCCGGGCAGGATACGCTGCAATATCATTCTCCTTTAAATTTTTTATGCTGCACAATCACACACGTATCGAGTACGATAATACGATTTGACTAGTTCCCACTGGGATATCTACTGTGTAAGAGCAGGCTACATACCAGCCCTCTTTACGTTGATTGTTGGTGCACTGAATTGGCCTCGGGTATACCCGGGTTTTACGGGATTCCAAAGCTGCCAGTATTTTGCTCTCTCCGCATTGTATAATCGTTTGTGCATTATAACAAATATTGTGTAACCCTTGGCTCCAAATAAAATTATGGGGGTTTTCCTGGTTGATCACAATACTTATTTTATTCATTTTATTTGGTATGGATAATAGGCAAAGCCTTTGAAAACCCTATTGATTACATGTCAACTCGTTAGAAATAACTGTACACGACAAATAAAAATATCGCTATTAAAATAGTACTTAATTCATTTGCGTAGCATTGTCGCAGAGAAGACGTTTGAGGGTTTGTGGGGTATTAGTTCAGATTCAGACTGTCGAGGGAAAACAGGGGACACAAATAATCATCTAAGCGTTTTTTGAAAAGTTGCAGAGAATTCGCCCCCACGACTGACTGAGAGAGATCGTTCCATTTCTCCACTACCCTCTGCGTGAAAAATTCAGAACGAAGATTCAGCCTGGACATTGTTGTCCGTAACTTCATCGAGTGACCACGAAGATTGGGTGAAAAGTGCCACTGAAACATCTCCTCAAATCTAAGTCCATGCTCAAGGTTATGTATTATCTTGTAGACGAGGATGAGATCACCGCTTTGCTGCCTGTAACTCAGAGGAAATAAATTAAGGCAATTCAGTCTGTCTGTGTAGGATTGGCGTTTTAGACCGTTTACCAGCTTTGTTGCGTGAATTTGTACCCGTTCGAGGCATGCTTGGTCCTTTACTAGCCATGGCCACCATGCTTGTAGGCCATATTTTAAGTGAGGCCGAACAAAGGTACCGTAAACTCTCCCAAAAATGTCTTGGTCAAAGTTTACGAACGTCCTTTTGATTGCATGGAGCACTCCCATGGCGTTTTGTGCAGCCCTGTTGCACTGCAGTGCTGGGTTCACATCGCTCTGTATCTAAATACCGAGATCCTTCTGTGAAGATTCTGCGGGAAGTCTAATATCTTTCAGGTGATATGTCCTCAGGCTCTCATTTGAATGACAGTTGGCTGGACGCAGATGAAGGACGGTACACTTTTGCACATTGAAATCCAGATGCCAATTTTCCGACCACGCTTGCAGTCGATGCAGATCGTTTTGAAGGGTTCTCTGGTCGCAAGGACTCTTAATGACTCGCCAGAGCTTAACGTCGTGAGCAAAAATTAACGAAATTTGACTGGCACAGACCCAAGTGCACGCCCCGTAGGAGCAGAATGCCACGCTAATTGGTTTTATATGATTTGGGAGGAATTCTATCCATCGCAGGCACAGGCACAGTCAGATAGGGCCCTTCTTAACAGCACTGAATTAAAAGAAGAGGAGGCGTTCACCGGGAGAGGTGAATTTGAGGTCCGACGATTCAGGCAGTCGTTTATTCTACCCATCTTCAGAGACTGAGCAGTCGTGCACACAGCGTTTTCGTAATCATCGATCAGGATAAAATTAGCTACTACGAAGAACTATTGAACTCAATCATCCCCGACCTACAGTTCACGATGGCAGAAGAAGTGGAGTGCAAACTTTCATTTTTGGATGTTCTCATCTGCCGCCAACCAGACGGTAAACTGGCGACGTCAGTCTACAGAAAACCGACGAACACGCTGCAAATGCTCAGTAACAACAGAAACCACCTACTGCAACACAAACGAAGTTGTGCACGCACGCTATACCGACGGGTGGAAACTCATTGCAGCATTCCAGTCGTCAAAGTGGACAAGATGCAGCTCCTCCAAGAACTCTTCAGAGCCAACGGCTAGCCGCGAACATTCGTTGAACGGAGTCGAAAGCAACCAAGGAAGCGGAATGAAGAACCTAGTCAGCCAAAATCGTGGCGGAGTATTCCATACATGAAAGGGGTCTCCGAAGCCGTAGCCAATTGGGATGTAATTGGGAAACTTGCAATCACCAAGAAGCAAACGGGAGACGGGGGACAGTAAATCGGTACTTCCAAATGAATACAGACTACGCACCGACACACACAAAAAACATGTGCGTCAGGCCATTGCGTCAGGTAGATGGGCGGGGGAAGGTAGGTACGCTCAGCACGTATGTGATGATTGGAAAACTGGAGGAAAGGGGGGAGGGGAAGCAGGTACTCAAAATGCATCCAGGAGCATAAGACACTCGTTAGGAGGGAGGGGGAACCGGCTGGAAGAGAGGTTTGTTTACACTCGTCACTTAGGCAGGGAAAGGGCCTCAAAAATGATACTTTGCAAGGAGGGGGAGGGCAGGAAGAGGGAACAGCGGTTACAAAAACGAGATACGCGTACACTAGCCTATTGCCATTGGATCACGGTGCAGATTCCGACTGAGGATGGAGCGCACGTCCGTGACGAAACGAAGGGGATCCAGCACCGGCAGGAGACAGAGCAGGGCCGTGTCGCTGGAGTCGGAGAACCAGGACCGAATCGGGATGGCGTTATCTAGTAGTAGACGGACAGTCGCGAGATGGATGGGAGGTTAAGAGGACAACAATTGGGTCGTACACCGACTAATATTAAAGGTCCTACCTCCAGAGGGATGTAGATAGGCCAGTAAGTGCTAAGCTGCAGAAGGATATGGACAACCCAAAATTCATTTTGGCCACCGTTCTAATCAGCAGGAACGTATACCTGCACCTTAACGGTGCGTTGCTTTGGATAAATAGAACCAACAGCCATTTCCGTGACAGTTCGTTAAGTCCCAGATGAGTGTGATGCTTGTTGGTGTCTCGAATGAATGCAAGTTGATCAAAAGAAGAAGAGGCGTTCACCGGGAGGTGTTTATTGGAGGTCCGACGTTTCAAGTAGTTGATTCGTCTACCCATTTTCAGAGACTGGAAAGTCCTGCGCACAGCTCCCCTTATATGGTGCACTTTGTTCAATGCGTGACCAGCCAATGCCGCCTGTGTGGCCGCATCGAACCCGCATGTCACCGTGACTTTAATCGCCCCCGTCGGCCGCGGAGATGGTTGACGGCCCCGATTGTCCCACGCCGTAACTGTCCCTCGTTAAAAAGGTTCGTAAAGTCAAATATCGGCGAGGCAAATTGATGTGGCAGTTGACAAAGCAGTCGGTGGACATCCAGGCTTTTTGCACTTGCCTTGCTGTGTGATTGCTGCCCCGGCCCACAATCTCAACGTCGTCAAAGTTGAAGATGTGTCCCATTTGCGCGGCATGGGTTGCTACCTCCGACTTTGGGTCCAACCTTCGCAAGGCCAACTTATGCTCGTGGCTGGCCGTGGATAGATCCCTCACGCCGCTCGAAATAGGCGTTGCCCACATGCCCGACTCAACAATCCGACGGCAAGTGATGCGGCCAAAGGACCCGATCCCTAAACAGGCGATGTCGGCTGTTGTCTACCGACTTCAGTGCAGCTGCGGAATATGTAACTACGTAGGGGAAACCGGCTGACGGCTGCAAATGCGCATGCACGAGCATAAGTTGGCCGTGCGAAGGTTGGATCCAAAGTCGGAGGTAGCAACCCATGCCGCCCAAATGGAACACGTCTTCAACTTTGACGCCGTTGAAATTGTGGGCCGAGGTGATGATCACACGGCAAGGCAGGTGCAAGAAGCCTGGATGTCTACCGACTGTTCTGTCAACAGCCACATCACTTTACCCCCTCACTATCTGGTTTTACGGACATACTTGACGGGGGCAGTCACGGCGCGGGGCAATCGGGGCCGCCAATTATCACCGCGGCCGACGAAGATGGGCGGGATTCAGGTCACGGTGACATGCGGGTCGGATGCAGCCACGCAGGCGGTATTGGTGGGCCAGGCGTCAAACAAAGTGCGCCATAAAAGGAAAGCTGTGTGCACGACTGCTCAGTCTCGGAAGATGGGTAGAAGAAACGACTACCCGAAACGTCAGACCTCAAATACACCTCCCCCGGTGAACGCCTCCTCTTCTTTTGATATGCCACCCGGGAATCGCATTTTCCCGACTATTGATTAGCACTGAATTGGTTCTGCGCATACCCTAGTTTTTCAGAATCTCAATATTGCCAGCATTTTCCTCTCTCTGCATTGTGGAATAATTCATGCAATCAAGCAGAGACTGCACAGCCTTAATTGCAATACCAGAGTTCTAGAGACTTCCATCCGGCCACTGCGGGTTCATTGCGTTTGTAGGCCCCGGGCCCTTAGCCACCGGGGTCAGTGGGAACTCTCGCGAATGATGCGCTAAAGGACGGGAGTGCTCGGTTCGCCTCGTAGGACATCGAGTCAGACTGCCTCGGATCCATTTTATTGTCATCTCTGTGGCAACAGACATAGTTCGGAAGACCGGGAACAGGAGAAGGCGGAGGTAGCTGGCGCGGATTGTGCCGCCGCTAGGCGTGCCGCCACACCGGGGTCGAATCCCACGGACTGGGAGTACCATAGCGACCATATTAAGAAGGAGCCATTATAGCCTGACTGTCAACTCACCAGTGCGTCACTCCATGCAGACACACCCAACTGAACAGAATGCGCGGACTGAGTTGATGTGCTAGTCGGCAGTCTTTCAAGCTACGGCGCTTGACGCATTGTGATAGTCTCAGACTCGGATCACACATGTAGCAGAGTAGTCACATGGAGAAGGGGCCGAGGAGCACACTCCCCACTTACGTGAGGGGTTCCGGTTTTGTGCATGAGTTGTATGATGATGGGTGATGTAAGTGGTGCTCGTGAGAAGATGTGTGATAGTGTGATATGGCCGGCGGTGATCTGCTGTAGGTTCTAGTGGACGTGCATGGGGCCGGAGGGACCCGTGCAGTGCCTGAATGTGCGAGGTCAATGGGGATAGTTGAGGCGATGGCTACTGGCCTATGTTGGTGCTCCACGTACTGGCTCGCCAGTCTCTATTAGTCACAAATCGTCTGAAATAAGCACTGATAAATGGAAAGTTGAGAGAGACATTGTGTACATAATTGCACGTGAAAAGCAGGCAGCTGTCTGTTAGTCTAAAAAAGGTAAACACGAAAGACCACTTATTCATTGCAAGTAGCATGGAAATATGCAAGTTGGGTGACAGGTCACGTGAGTGCGTGTGTGGCTAGCAAGTAGGAAGCCTGATACGCGTCGAGTCTACACTTAAACGAATTCACACAGGAGGAGAGTACAGCATCAGTAGGAGGGGTGTTCCAAACTACAAGCACTCTGTTTCTGTAAAGAACCTTCGTCTATTGATCATTGCTTTGTCTGCGCGTAGTTTTAGGGCATGACTGCTCAAAGTGGGCGTGTTAGATTAAGTGAACAATTACTGGGAACTAGGCAATACTCCAGGCGATCCATAATGTGGAAAGTTAGTATAAGATCACTACGTATTTGCCTGTGAGAAAGGGAAACTGGTGTTGACAGTCCGGCTTCATAGGGCGTGGCCCCAGACCTTTTGTCATTTTTGTTGGCCGCCTCTAGACCTTCTCTAAGAAGTTACTGTCCTTGATAGTCCAAGGTCTCCATGCCTGTATGGCGTATTCTAGATGCAGCCGCGCGAAGATGCCGAAGGGTTCTTTTTTAATTCAGTAACGGCTTCCCTAATGATTTGCAATGTAGCCATGGCCGACTTAGCCGCCCTCGCGCAGTTCAGTGTTGGTTTGAGTGAAAAAACTATCCACTCACCCAGGTCATTCTGACTGTCAATTTGTTGCAGTGGTTACCGTGAAAAATAAGTCCTGGGCTTGGGGACTTCACAGCTGCTGAGTTGAAGAAAGTTGCATTTACTTACATTGAAGGGCATTAGTCAGCGCTTTGACAAATCATCGAACCTGTCCAAATTTGTTTGCAGGTGATTTCTGTCTGCCGCATTGTGAACAACTTTCCACTATTTTATGTCGTCGGCGTAATTGGTCAGTGTAATTCGGGGTTATGCCAACGAAGGCAGACTGCAGGTGAGCCTGAATCGGTTGGAGGAGTGGTCAAACCGTTGGCTCCTGCAGTTCAACGTTGACAAAGTTAGCATACTTCGCCTAGGCAACACAGCGAGATCCACCAGAACAAGAGACTACTTTCTGGGTGGTGCAGCCCTACTAGAGGTCGAAGCCCAAAAGGACCTCGCTATGCTGACGACGAGTTCCCTAAGACGATCCGCCCATTTTTCGAGGGTGGCAAAAGCGCAATGTCCGTACTGTACGCCATCAGGCGGGCGTTTATGGACTTTGACGAAGATGCTTTCTCAAAGACATTCGGAACATTCGTCCGGCCGCATTTAAAGTACGGCATACAAGGCTGGAGACCGTGGGCGGTTGAGGATCAAAATTGTGTCGAAAGAGTTCAGAGGAAAGCCGGGAAGATGGTTAGGGGTCAAAGTTCCTTTTCTTGTGCCACACGCCTAGTAAATCTGAACGCCTTCACTTTGATTTATGGACAACTTCGTGGAGATCTCTTGTTAGCATTCCACATAGTAGTAGCATCCGTTCCAAATGGATCAGTAGGGGGCTAAGCGATATTGGATGGGGACAGCCTCCTCTTCTTTACAACCCGAGGATTAACTTGAGGTTCTGAACATGGAACATTCAAAATTCTTCACAGGCAGACTCAAGTACATCAGAGTTGGACGTCAGGCGATGGAAAAGGTGCAGGCAGGTTCCGAAAATAAAATTTATTTTAACAGAGTATATAAACATGTGTAAACGCCAGTAGAAAACGAATAACGAAATGAACACAGGAACCAGCAAAATAGATGACGTTCAGAAAATATGCTCATACATCTGAGTAAAAGGTTAACCCGGAAAAAGATAAAAAGTGCAAGACAAAATGTAACAATGATCAACGAAAGAACAAACATATAAAAACGAGGGTGGAACTTATCGAGTATACAGATCACGAGCTAAAACTTTGCCTTGCCGATCTGTATCCAGATGTTTAGCAGTAAATGAGACCTGGCTGTCCGGAACTACTGGCGATAGCGAAGTAGCCTTGCCTGGATACATAATTTATCGGAGGGACAGGGAATATCGTCAGGGCGGTAGTATAGTTGTGTATGTTAATGAAGGCCTGGCAGTGTCGGAAAACACCACCAAGTTTGCGTGCGGCATGGGAGCTATTTGGTTGACCACCAAGGCTGCCGGTTCCCCGCGTGTCGATGTCCTCACTGTCTATCGACCACCCAGGACAGACCAAATCGCCGACACTCAACTATTGGAGCAGTTGGAGAAATTTTCCAGTCGACCTAACATCATGGTCATAGGCGACTTCAAAGCACCAGGAATAAACTGGAATACCCTCCAAGCGTCAGGTCCGAAATCGGCATTCGATTACCGTCTGCTGAACAAAACATTAAAGGCGTCCCTCACACAACATGTAATGTTCCCAACGAGAACACGTGAAGCACAAAGGGCAAACTGCCTTGATCTGGTCTTTACGAAAACACCAGACAGCATGGACGAGATCACCTTCATGCCGCCCCTTGGTCGAAGTGATCACGTAGTGCTTATGTGGGATTATTCGTTATTCTCCATTTCACATTATCCAGACCAAAAAAGACGGAATGTTTGGAGAGGCGACTTCAATCAGATGAGGGCAGACTTATCCGGTCTTGACTGGGGCTCATTGTTTACGGGAAATGCCAACAATGACTGGGAGCTGTTCAAGAATGTCCTTCTGCAGCTCATCGACAACCACTGTCAACTGACTAATGTAAGACTGAATAAACGCCCTGGGTGGCTAAATAGCAACCTCAAGAAAGAAATCAACAGGAAGCACAAATTATGGAGAAAATACTGCGTCACTGGGCAAATTGAATATATCAACACCTACAAAACACAGAGGAACAAACTGACGAACCTGATCATGAAGACGCGGCGGGAATTCGAGAAGAACTTGCTACAAAAGACAACGCAGAACCCGAAATTACTCTGCCGTTACCTCCGACGAAGTACAAGGAATAGTCATCAAACCCCCTTAATAAGGACTACTGATGACGTTGAGATTGCTGATCGTAGGGATAAAGCTGCGTATTTTTCAAAGTTTTTCCATCAGTCTACACAAACGGGACAAGGTTCCTTCCCCCCTCCACAGAAGAACTGCCGGCCCCAAGCGTCAGTGATATACTCTTCTCAGAAGGCATTGAACGAATCGAAGTCGCCAGGACCAGACGAGATTCCACTCAAGCTCCTGAAGGAACTCGCCAGTGAGCTTTCTGTGCATTTGTCGATGCCCTTTCAAACGTCGTTTGACACTGGAACACTTCCTGACGATTGGAAGCTGGCGCATATTACTCCGCTACACAAAGGAGGTAACAGGGCAGCGACGACAAATTACAGGCTCATAAGCTTGAAATGCATTCTCTGCAAAGTGATGGAAAGGATCATAAAGAGTGAACTGATGCAATTCCTGGAAGTTCACGGCCTACTATCGAAATGCCAACATGGGTTCCGGAAGGGAAGATCCTGCACGACAAACTTGCTGCAATCTCTCCAGAGCTGGACCCGAAGTCTCGACGACAGGCACGCGGTCCACATCGCCTTCATCGACTTCCAGAAAGCGTTCGACACTGTGCCACACCAGAGGCTCCAACATAAACTTAAAAAATAGGGATCAATGGCAACTTCCTTAAATAGATCGAAAACTTCCTTGTGGGTCGACAGCAGGTTGTGTGCATTGGTCGGGGAAAATCAGATCCTGCTATGGTCGAGAGTGGTGTCCCCCAGGGTTTAGTACTGGGACCCATTTTGTTACTTATCTAAGTTGACGATGCCGCAGGAGCTTTAGACTGCAAAGTAGCAATGTTTGCCGATGACATGAAGAAGTGGAGTATAATTCGGAGTCCAGCCGACGAAGACAGACTGCAGATGAACCTGAATCGGTTGGAGGAGTGGTCAAACCGTTGGCTCCTGCGGTTCAACGTTGCCAAATGTAGCATACTTCGCCTAGGTAACACAGCGAAATCGGCCACCACAAGAGACTACTTTCTGGGCGGTACGCCCCCACAAGAGGTCGAAGCCCAAAAGTACCTCGGCGTTCTGACGACAAGTTCTCTAAAGCCATCCGCCCATTGTTCGTAGGTCGCAAAAAGCGCAATATCCGAACTGTACGCCATCAGACGTGTGTTTATGGACTTTGACGAAGATGCTTTCTCAAAGACATTGGGAACATTCGTCCGGCCGCATTAAGAATACGGCATACAAGTCTGGAGACCGTGGGCTGTTGAGGATCAAAACCGCCACAACAACTAACCTTCGGGGACATCCCTTCAAGCTAAGTGTGCCCCAGGGTAGATGGAATGTGAGAAAATATTTCTTCTTCAACCGTGTCGTGGAACCGTGGAATAATCTGCCCGAGACGGTTGTCATGTCTCAATCTGTGGCGACATTTAAATGTAGGCTTGACAAACATGCTACAGCACCAAGCGGACTATGTGACTTTTTAGCCATAAGACCAGTGACATATGTGAATCAATGCATGCATACACTTACTGCTGTAATTTCTTAACATTCTGCTAGTTTATCGATTTTTTAAATGTACAAATAGGGAGTTCAAAGGCGTAGGCCTATTTCCCTCAAATACACTGACTGACTGACTGACTGAAAGAGTCCAGAGGAGAGCCACGAAGATGGTTAGGGGTCAAAGCTCCTTTTCTTGTGTAACCCGCCTAGCAAATCTAAACCTCTTTCCTTTCAGTTATAGGCAACTTCGCAGGGATCTCTTGCAAGCCTTCCGCATTGTAAAAAAGTTGGTTTGCAGTCTGGCCTTCGTGGACTTTTTTGAATTTGCTACCACGACAAACCTCCGAGGTCACCCGTTAAAACTGCGCACTCAGCAGGCAAGGCTGGATATGCGGACGTTCTCCTTCTCTGTTCGAGTGGTCAAACCATGGAATGCCCTTCCTCAGATGTTGTGATGTCATCATCTATGCAAAGTTTTATAAAGAATCTTGACATAATTATGCTACGAAATGACCAAGAGCGATGAGAAGTAGAGCTCACCACTGTAACTCTTTTTCTGTTTGTCCTACCATTATGGGCTTGTTTAAACTATTTCAGCCCATAACATTTATCTGTATACCACACATTTTTGACGTTGCAAATAGGGTACTCAAAGGCTTACGCCTATTTCCCTCAATAAACTGAACTGAAGTGAACAAGGTGACTTCACAGGGTAGGACCTTGACGCAGTCATTTATGAAAACTAGGAATAACATGGGGCCTAAAACTGAGCCCTGTGGGACGCACTCACCACCGTTACTCCTAAGGACTGCTAACGCCCGACCTGCACTCTCTGGGACCGCCCAGTCAAAAAGTTCTTGATCCATACAAGAACGAGCCCACGAATTCCAGCGTTGCGTAGTTTGTGCAAGATACGTTGACGAGTAACGCCATCGAAGGCCTTTTTAAAGTCTATGTAGACGGCGTGCACCAGGTTGCCTTCATCGCTTGCTTTGGTCCTGCGTTCCAGCATAAAGGGCAGATTCGTGAGACAGAACCGACCACTTCGAAAGCTGTGATGGGCATCGGAGAGTAGGTGGTGCTGCTCGAGGTACTGCTCTACCTCAAAGACGAGGTTTTTGATTATAAGTGAATGGGGCTTAACGGCAACCAAGGCTTTGCGAATAGGAACACTAAAGGTGATCCGACGAAATTTCTGGATTACGCAGTAGCAAAGACGTAATGTAATCGCTGGTGGTTGTCCAAGGACATCGAATGCTAACCAGGTCGCTACTCTATTCATTTAGGGACCAGATGAGAACGGTCTGGCAGACTTATGCGCAGTAGGCGATCGCCGTTGACGATCAATATGAACGCGCAACTAAGAAACAAATCTGTTAAACCGTTCAAATTCTAACATAAAACCGCACGCAGAATTTTGAACAAGTTTTTGTAGATATGTGAGTATTTGTCACCTCAAAGTCCACAGCGCACAGTAGCACATGGGGTACTTAACTCATTCATCAGATGCGGTTCAATTAAATACAGGATAAGAATGAGGTTAAGAATAGCTGTACGCTCAAGGTCGGTGAACCCCGACCGATGTGTTGAAAAACTTCCTGGACGGAAAGCATAGAAAGAGATCAGTTTACCCGAGCCATTCGGCTTAAATACGCAGGGAGAATACTACTGCTCAAACAAATAGGGAAGCGCAAGACAAATTCATCATAAGGGCAAGGGTATACTTGTGGTGAAAGGTGATATGGAACTCCGATCGCAATCAAGACAGTCGGCTGTTCGGTACTGTCAGATGATAATATGAAGTGGAAATCCCGAAACGAAGACGACCACTATCTTCTCTGTGTGCGTGCTGTTCTAATAAGCCGGATGGTTTCTTTGGTTTCATTAGGAACACAGCGGAATATGGATAAGCAGCATTGTAATCACTGGGCACAAGGATTTTAGGCTGCAGGAGATCTAGAGAGAGAGAGGACTGCTTTATTTATCTGCTTTATATCTAGAGTGAAACAAATAAGGGAAGTTGATCACTAGGTTGTAACAGACTAGCCAAGATCTTGGTGGTGTTTGATGCATTACGAAAAGTAAGCAACATAACAGGGAGTTTATGAAGGAATTCAAAAGTTGGTAATAATATATTTTAGCATTGAACACAATCTAAGCCAAAATGAACGTCTAGATAGTGAGTTATGTCTCACGAAAAACGCTTTAAGCCAACATGCATAGTGAACATGTGTATCCATTCTCGTCTGTCGAACTCAGTTAAGTTTACATTAGTATCCCATTATACGCATCATTTATATCTCGATTGGATGTTTACTTCTACGTGTCTAAAATGGCGTCAGCGTTTTTGCTCTTTCGTACAATTAGCGCAGAGACTGCTCGTCACTTACGCCAACAAATAACCGCATATTTATTCTAATGGTCTTCGGTTTTGTGATACGTGCCTAGTGGACGTACATTTTTACACTTAGCATGTTTGTGAACATTATCCCATGCCTTGCGGGTGCAGACACAAACCATTAATTAAACAGTTACCACAATAATTATCATCGCTCGGTCGGAGTTAATTATGTCCGCTGTCAGCATATCCCGCAGAATGTGGAGCTTGAAAGCGCACAAATAGTGGAGAAATGGATGATATAACGCCAGATGTCTTAGTGTAGTCATAAGCGTATTTTTACAAGAGGCAACCGATAGCCGTTAAAATTATCGGGTGAAACGCCGTTGAAATTCAAAAGTCTTACGGAGATTGTCACCAACACCGAAATAACTATACTAATAAGGCTACAGGACACCGAAATGTACATGCTTGTAGCGCAGTGACGTCCGCTGTCAATCGCAGATTTAATTACTCTGTTATATATGCGACAATTTATTGGTATCAGGCTTAAAAAAGCAAACGTTGCATTATTTTAGGACCTATTTGGTGGCGGATGCTCGTACATGTCACCACCAAATCAAGTGGTTCTTCGCCTCCCTAGTTTTATTTGATTAACAACTACATTTAATAGTTTACTTTAGAGCTACATTTTATATCCATCGATGTTTGCGTGCTGTTGATTGTCCGGAAACTACCCTGGTCTCAAGTAGATTTCTTTGCCCTTCGCCAACCATTTCTTCATACTTATTTCGCGATTTGGTTTACGCAGATATGGTGCAAAAATTACCTTCTGGCTAACACAGTAAATAACCAAAGGCTAGAGACTCATACCTATACCTGCCCAGACCCAGAAAGTAGTTTCTTATTAAACATGTGTTTAATAAGCAACTAGAAGCCAATATAAGCTACTAATCCGTTACTTTTTCGACCCATGTAAATATAACGCGCAAAGGGAATGAAAATATCCAGTCTTCTTCATAGGAAGGATCTTGAGGGGAACCCTTTCTTCTGAAATTACGGATGAAAGTGAGGAAATTTATTGCTGTTGATTCAAACAGACTGTTACTTTATGATGGACAAAGCCATCAAAATATATAAAATGAACTTTCATCTTCAGAAAATGCAGAGGAAAAAGACCAGAATAGGCGGTGTCTTGACATCTTAAACTACTTATGGAGGCCATGTTTAAATTTTCCACTTCGACCTCGACAACAAATAGCGCACGATTTTAGTTTCTGTGCTATCTCCTACGGTTTGAAATAATGTCTGGCAATTAGGCCGAATTGCGATTTGCTTTTTTCAAATCTTTATTGTGGACTTCTCTACCGCTCAGAATTATTCCGATTTCAGGTGGTAACGCAAATGTTAAATGAATAGCTCGAAGGATCCGATGGCGGAATTAGAAGAAGGTGGGACGTCCAAAACAAAAGCATTCAATGGTGTCATTTCAGTGGAATTATCAGACATTGCTCATGCAATCAAGCCCTTTGGATGGGCAGTACCTCTGTATCCGGCTTCAGTCCAACAGGTATAAGCTATATGAATCATCATACGGACTCGTCTTCCGAGAGTGGATTTAGGCGTGCTACGTAACACGTCCCCCGATCAAGTACTTGATGGGGGACGCATTACATTTGGTCCTCTATACTGTTCATAAGAGTTTACAAAGAGACATTTTATTTACGCGTCAATATTAAAAGTACATTTATTTTGAAAATAATAGCTTTTAAGTGAATAAAAGCATACTGAAATTGTTAAACGCCCCATCAACCATAAGAAGTTTTATTGTTATTGGGGCGTTTAACAATTTCTATGAAGATTAATCTTCACCCACACAATCACGCACTTATCAAAAGTAACCAGATCCACCGGATCCTGTGACAAAACAAAGAACTTATCTCGCAAATTATAGTTAAATAAAAGTTTTAATCTTGCCAATTCAAAGCGCCAGTCTAAAACATAAGTTCACTTTATAGGTTTTTTAACTGTTTTTCATAAATATTTCATTCAGATGACCTTTTTTCCATCATATGTCTAATTTTCTTAAGGCCGTGTTAAATTAGAAAATTTGTTAAAACGGAAGTGAATACTTGAGTTTTAGCTGTACGCCATAAATTCACGGTACTCTTCAGATATATGACACTCACACAGTCCGCTTGTAATGAACAAGTAAGTGAGCACATTCAAATCAAGGTTTTTTTTCCACATTTAGGTGTACCTAATTCTTTTATATATGACGATTAAGGGGTTAACTGAATGAGTCAGTGTTAAAAGAAAGCACATGAAATCCTTGACATAAGGGAATAATTGTGCTACCAGGCGTTTTTCTGCTTCACACTTCATAAAAGCTTGACCAATTTTTTAGTTTCTGTAAAAAGTAAGTTCTGCAGGATGAAAATCGGAGGCAAAGTTACTGATTAAAGAATCAATTGTTGGCAGTCAGAAACGCGTACAGGGAAGATTAATGCAGTCGTTCGCGAAAATTTAAGTGACGAGCGGTGTAGAATTTTAAATATTGAATTGGTTTAAAACGGAAAGGGTCCACGTCGACATTTTAGCCATATATTTAAGGAAGAGTTTTCGCTACCACACGGGAAGATTGAGAATAAGAAATATCTTACATTAGCGATGTCGAGTTTACGGTGAATTTTCTTGAAGAAAATGTAAATCGTGAGAGTTACGCTCTTGACACAGTCTACACGCCTTTATAGATTACAGAATGTGGAACTCAGTGACAGAAGTACAGAGCCGTAGCCCCAAGATGCATAGGAACAAGAATGCAGCGGTTATCGCTAAGACAGCAATCGCCCCAGCATTTCTGCGTTTTCGGCTGTTTCGAATGTGTGCATAACTTTTCAAAATTATTGTAAACATTTTCCCGCAACTGAAAGTACATTGGGAAATCAAAGTTTCTGATCAGTGTCTGCATCGCCAGTTTTAAAAGACGGACATCGAATTTTAGGAGATTTCATTATGCAAGTATTTTAACTTTTGGAAATTGCTATTGTCAAACGTTTTGACAAGAGGTGTCCATGAGACTTTTGTATTAAGATTAACAAAAACCTCAGCTTTGGCTATAGAAGACAATGCTTGTCTAAAATATGTTCAAAACGTAATTTTTAGAATTCGTCGCCGATGGTAAGAACGATTGCGGAAAATTCACAATTGAAGCCAACAACCTCCATCTTCACATCTCTTCCACAAATGTCGTCTGCTCAGTGCGTTATTTCTGAGTGTGCAAGTGACCAAGAAACGGCAACATCTTCAACGCTTCCGAGAAACACTTCCTTTCCCTCGTCCATGATTTTTTCCCGCGCTCGACATAACAGCAGCCCACAAGCCGCACAACCGGACATCGAAATCTCTACTGACCACTCACTCACGTCTAGTGTTCCACAGTCCTCCTCGAAGATGCCCATAGCATTATTGGTTTACCCGTCGGAAGATAGCCCGCATCGTGCCGAGGACCGACTTCCCAGGTGCTATCTTGTCATTAACGATCAGTCTGGGCAGCAGCCTCGATCAGGTTTTGAACACCCACGTCTTCCTATAAGTTCAACGTGGTCGGACCAAAAGTTTTTTGAAACAAGGACTGACACGAGGCCGGCGGATTTTCCTCCTCCCCAGGAATATGAGAAAACGTTGCCAATCCCCCGCCTACAAACAACTGTCCCATCACATCTCAGTCCTCGATCTCAGGGTTTAGCCTGCCTACGCAATTTAAACAAAATATTTATCCATCAGCAAATCCAACTTTTAGAAGGTAAGTAGGCCGATGACTCTCTCCACATCTGTCTTTGATCATGGCGATAAAAGTATATATCAGTTAGTAAGGGTTGTTTTTACGATCTTTCGCCTCAAATATACCCCATAATTTCGATCAACATTAATAAGGCTTCGCAACATTCAAATTATTGATCAGGAAAATGTGAGTTTTGTGACCCTATACGAACGACGAATTATTTAATGTAGCACGGATTTTGCCACTTGGAACTCGACGATGCCCACCGTGTGCCCCACAGCAGGGTAAGAGTAGGCGTGGTGATTTGTACAGAGGACGCCGCACACCCTCCCCCTTGGGCATATTCAAGTAGACCGGGGACGGGGAAGGACGGAGATGGCTGACATGGCCGGATCAGCACCAGGGGGTACCGCAGAACTCCCTGGTCCACAAAAAGCGCTTGAACAGGTAGCAAGGATCCCAGTGTGCGTGGTGTGGGTCAGAAATTGGGTCTACCCGCACATTCCGAATGTTAACATGTGTTATGGGTGTGCAGTCCCGATAACGATGGCCAGAATCAATTTAAGCCCCCATGTTAGTCCGGCGAACTTACCGCGCGACCCGTATTGGGGGCACACTGAGAGCTCATACTCTAACAAACACACGTAACTGGCAGCTCTTAAATCAGCGTATGAAGAAACATTCATGCTTCCGTGTTTTTTGTCGTGTGTACTAAGTTTTACGGCCCAAAGCAAGATGCCACACAGCACGTGACCGGTGGCTCTTCACTCAGTATGCGAAAGAACATGCATGTCTTTGTGTTTTATACCACAGAACTTTAGTGAGTAATAATGGCGACCAAGCCACTTTTTGTTCTGACAGATGTTGAATACTGTTCCAAAGCGCTTCACTCGCCGTGATGGCGAAACATCTTTGAAGTGCCTTCTAACTTATGCTTATCGCAGAGTAAAAAGGTGATTTTAGTATTTGCCATAGTCAGAAATGCCTTCTATGTACGGTACAGGCCAACACCATCGATAAAGTGATAAAATAACCTGCTAAATACCTGATTAGTTTGCAAAACAAGGTTAGTATCCCCAACATACGGACGTCCTAGTAGTCATATATTAGGAAAGTGCGATCTGGTTAGTGGCTCTCTGTTCATGGTCTCTGCCACCAGTAAAATCTTTTTGCAAGTGGAAGCTAGTGGGTCAGAACGCGCTATACGAACTAGCACTAGATCTGCGATAACAGATATCAAGGCGCTGACGAACATCGGCTTGATATCTTCCTTCTGACTTATCTGGCAGACTTCATATATAAGCCGGCTGCATTGCATGCGCGTCCTTGTTTGTGTTTCTGGTTCTAGATTATTGTTTGGGTGCGCATATATGTAATTTATTGGCTTCAAATTTCCCCGGAGTGCCTATGTTATGAACTTGCATAGGAAACTCTGTGCCAAACCCCTTGCAGCTGCGTCATGTATCAGCCGAACCGTCGCAAAACCGTGCCTGGTACTTATGTTAAAGGTGCGTTATAGACCATTTCAATGTGAATTTATACTACTACTACTACTACTACTACTACTAGCACTACTACTACTACTACTACTTGTACACTTGGTTTTGAGAATAAGCACAAAATACTTATTCCGCAGAATTTAATTGCTTTTAACTCAAGTTTTCTTTACGATTTCGGCTCTGTCTTTAAATCCTTCTCCTAATATATTGCGAAATTACCTCCTTCATGTTAATGTGTATGCTGAACTTAATCTAGACGGAGGCATGGGAGATTGGGATGGTCATCCCAGCTCCTCTTGTCTTTATCAGACCACGTTTCAGAACATATCCCTGGTTTCTAGGCCACTGTCTGTTGGGCCATTTAGTGAGATCAAACGTATATCGTGACGAGATAATTCTTTAACCTGAACGGCGAACATACCTCTAACTTGACTATATGCATATATAAGGCCTTTATATAAATAAACAGGCCAAAGACAGAACCATCGGAAATGTCTTCCAAGCCTTAAGGATTTACTCAAAGAGTATTAAGTTTCATCGCTCTGATGCCCACTAAAATATAATGCATATAAGAAATCCTGATTATTTGCAATCTCCCATGTCTCCGTCCAGACTTAGCCCAACATATATATATGAAACAGCTACTTTCGCAATTTACTAGGAGGAAGATTTGAAGTCAGTCCCGAAATCGCAAAGAACATTTGAGTGAAAGGCAACTGGATCCTGCGGAATAGTTGCTTTGTGTTTATTCTCAAAGCAAGCTGTGCAAGCAGTAGTATAAATTCACATTGGAATGGTTTATAACACACTTTTAACATAGATGCCAGACATGGTTCCACTGGTATCTGGCGCAACTGTAAAGGGTTTGGCATGGGAACTCGAGGGAAATTTGAAGTCAATAAATTTCGTACATGCATATCCAGGCAACTATCTTGGATCAGAACCACAAACAAGGGCACTTATGTAACGCGACGGGCTTATAGATGGTGTCTTTTAGATAAGACAGAAACAATTTTTCAAACCGATGTTCATCAGCGCCTTGTCAGATCACGTTTCAGAACATATTTCTGGTCGCTAGGCCAGCGATGTAGGAACAAACGTACACCGTGACGAGAATATTCTTGGGCCTGAACGGTGAATATATACATGTATAAAGTCTTTATGAAAATGCACAGCCCTAAGATCAAACCATTGAATATGTCTTCAGAGCCCTAGGGATTTAATCACAGATTACCGGGTTTCAGCACTCTGACGCCCACTAAAATGCAAGGCATATAAGAAATTCTGATTAATTGCAAAGGGGTGAAGGATCCATTTGCTCTACGCAACAGCTGTTTCCAGCAGAAATGCAAAGAGAGCGGGTCAGTTTGTCGTCCAGTCGAATTGGGGTCAAACCTAGGGCATCATCTTGAATAAAAGTTTACCTTCTTCCTCCCGTTGTGCGCAGTTAGCGCATCTGTTGGGACACAGCCCCTCATGCCGAATCCAGAAACCGTACAGCCGTTTGTTTATTCAAATAATTTATATGGTCAACAGACTCTGGAAAAGAAACAGTCTTGACATTTACGGTCTTTAATCTGAAAGCATGGCCTCGCTGCTTAAAATTAACTTAGTGTTTAGGGGCAGAAATTTATATCCTGCAAACTTTTTTCACGAAAAAGAAATCTTTATATCTTTTTTATAGCAAACGACAGGGTGCAGGCCGAGAGACGCACGTATTCCAGATTCGTGTTGAGGACCATTACCGCCACTTCTTCGGACTTGCCGTTTCTTCACGGCAATAAATAATTAATTTGGAAAGTAAAATCTCAAGAATTTCAAAAAATGCTATTAGATAGTACCATTTTCCCAACCCGAATATTCCACGGATTTCTTCCAAAGCGTCAATACCTCAAGGTTTATTTAATAACCTTTCATAAAAATTATACTTTAGCTAAAATGAGTGAAAAATGCATGTCAGATCATCTTAATACTAAAAGAACATCGCACCAAAAGTGTAATATTCTGCCAAAGGCAGTCGGTAATATACAAATACTGAAGAGGGACGTGAACACAACGACTGACGTTACTGGGTTCACTACTATGCATGCTTAAGTTTAATCGTCGAAGCTGACGATGTACACCACAGACGCAGGGACGGCGAGTTGTCCACGAACTAGTTCATGGCACTAGTAGACTTGTGCAGCATCTACCACACCCTTTCTTTTTCTTCAACCTCGAGTAGACACGCACGGTGGACCTCGCGCAACAAACAAGACTCTTACTAGAGGGATCATGGACAGCTCACTGAAGAGACTTGCACAAGTGTCACGCTAGGAAGCTACAACTGCAGTTTGCCACCTTGTCTGAGAGGTATCAAGCTGCTTCATCAGTCTGAGACCAAACGAACTGCTAATTTTAGGAAGTAGTCGGTTGGGTTAGAGACGGAAATAAAAACTACTCTCCGAAACACAGGCGACCTTTAGCAAATTTCAGGAAGAGTACTTTTTAAGTGTCCTAAATCTAACTCTAAATCAAACTTTAGCTTAGGCCATGAACTTACCACCACCCTTAAACTTAACCCTCTGTTTAATCCTGGTCCTTATCTCCCTTGGGTTCAGCCCAAGGGGTAGGGGCACCTGTTACCGCGTGCTGTCGTCAGTTTGTCATGCCGGTAAAATTGCATGCCGTATACATCTACGGCAAGTTCGATTCAGTCTATCGGAGGTGAGATCAGGCGGAATAGCTCACACAATGGGCCTCCTTCGTCTGCCGTACTTCATATTTCTGTGTGATATTTATTCAGAAGTGTTGGAACGATCAGTATGATTTTGGTTTTTCGTCTCGCACTATGGTTTACCTCCCTGAGGGGCAAACAGATCTTAGAACTGCGCAAACCTAATTAGATCAGCGTGCTTTCCATCGTGACGTGTGCTCACAGGAAGCGAATAGAGTCGCGATTTTCATTACAATTCAGAAGGCAACGTCTGTGCTATAGCTATAAGACTTACTGATCATAAATCCCCAGCAAGAACAGTAAAACCCCCACAACCGTATTAACTAAATGTCATTGTTCCTCTCTTTGCCTTAACGGTACTAATTCACAGTGTGCCAAGAACGCCAAATTTCGAGGAGTTGAATGAATCTAAAGTCGTTGGTTGTCCTCTATCAGTCCCATTCGAGCTCGACACTAGAAAGATCCGGGGGTTTTGCCGGATTCCAAAAAGTAAAAACGGGATCACGAACTTCACAGTGTGCCAAGAACGCCAAATTTCGAGGAGTTGAATGAATCTAAAGTCGCTGGTTGTCCTCTATCAGTCCCGTTTGAGCTCGACACTAAAGAGATCCGGGGTTTTTCCGGATTCCAATAAGTAAACACCGGATCACGAGCCCAATTCTGTCACTGATTGACGGTGGCACTCAGGGTCGCCTAAGGACAGCCTTCACCAATCCAACATGAGTACCCGACAGAATAGTACAGCAGCGCCCTGTCTTCGAGATCTGGGCTTCTACATCGTTAGCGTTATAAGTTGTGCTAAGGTTCTAAAAATGGTGACTAGCGTGTTTCAGTACTCATGGAAAAAATTTCAGAAGAAAGGTTTTGAGAGTAACCAAAAGAAGACGTTGTCCAAAGTTACTTCCAGGTTAGGATTTTAATTATCGGTCTTCCAAGTATTTGCGTAATCTTGACAGGAATAAAAATAGATACCCATGAATTGTATATAAATTTTATCGTTTCATTCCTCTTTGAAATCACCTTTTTCTCAGAAAGGCCACATGATCAATGCGCATTTAAATACGTCCAATCGGAGAAGCGTTTTCTTCGAAGTTTCTAGTTGGAATTTGGTATACTTTTGTGTAATTTTTGAAACAGCAACCAAGTACTTGGTTACTTCTAAGGTCTTAAATTATTTGGCTTGTTGTCGTCACACTAAGTTACCATAGCATCGTAACTCTTTGCATAAAAATTTGCGGATGTTAATGAACTATCGCAATAAATATTGAATTCGGAGCATTAGTTTTGAGCGGCATTTACTGATTTGATAACATTGGGCCAAAATCTGCAGTTGCACATTATATAAACGCTGATATAGGCCTCCCAATCTTTTGTTAAAAGAGGATGTACATACCTAAGTAAATAGTACAACGACGATTTTTAGGCTCACTACTTCTATAAACTATGATTGAAAGTGTACGACCGTCGACAGCGCATGCTATTTGTGTGAATTCTAGGTAAGTACCACGTCAAAAGATGTTAGCATAAGAGCTAGTATATACATTCTTATTCTAGTTAACTAGTTTAATAATGCGACTTACTAATGCCGCCCATTTGAAAGAATAACAAAGTACTAATGTTGCTTGTTTAAGCTACTTTTTGGCTCAGTTCCCATCAAGCAGCCTTTCCACTTTTATATATTTACCAGTATTACATGGTGCTCGGTGTTTAATTTGACCTTTTTCAAAAACCAGTATGTTGAGTGTCTCGTAGTTAGTGACTGCAGCGGTAAAGGTCTAAGAATTGTATCGATCTCTGAAAACTGTGCATAACACCGGTACATTTAAATAAAAGGCGCACTTTTTGGCAACTTAAAATGTTTTATTGTGATTGACGAGTTTACATGTCAGCGCGCTGTTAGTTTTTTACAACCTACAACATATCCGAACTGTCGTTTTTATTTATTATCGTTTTGTACGCAAGTGTACCTTTTCAGTTTAGAATGGGGTTGCAGATAAGCATCTCCAATGGATAAAACCAAATAATTAATCCATGACAACGAAATAGTCTAATTTTCAGCGACTCGTTTACTCTTTTTAAGGTGAAACACTTAAGGCGGATCTTATTTTCCCAACTTGGATGTCATTTTTTATTTTGTCAAATTCGCGTACTCTAGTCCGCCATTCCATTGATGTTTATATAAGAGACTATGACTGTGATAGCCGACGACTTTTTGATGTTGATGAAAAGCCGCAATGTGGTTAGTTGACAGTCGGAGCCAATGTATCCTCGGTATTTTAATAACATAAGACAATAATTTGTGTACTTCTTATCCCATTAAAATTCAACAAAATTGATTCCTAGATCGTGAAAAACCCCGCAAAAGATATTTTGAGAAATAATCAACGGACAGATGTCTTACAAGCAAAACTATTTAACGGAAAAGTAGTTTTTATTCAAGTTTTGCACCCCAAGAATGGTCAACTCCATGCAAAATAATTTAAATCTTTATTTATGCATATTTTTCGGTCTTTTGAGCAATTATTCCTCCTTTGACAATTTTAGTCTTTTCAAATTGGGAGGCCACAAACCGCTACATTGTGAAGAATCCCCAAGGCCAGCGGTTACTCTATGCAACTGAAGGTACGTTAGATGCTGTTTATGACCTTGAGGCAAAGACCCCATGCCCAATCTTCTCACGCATGAAAGACCACAAACAAACGGCCCATGCGCCTGTTCATGTTTCTGTACAAAAGTTTTGCTGTTTCGAGTTGATTTATGTTAAAAGTTCCTTTCATGGCATTCTGATCTTCCTCTCGAGGGGTTCATGTCTATGCCACCAGTTTTTGGGAAGAATAACAGCCTACTGGAATTTGATGGGTCTGGGATCTTTTCTAAGCACTCATTCTCGACATTGCTCAAATGGCTGGCTCAGACAGTGGACTGGTGCACGGAAGATGGAAGAGAGAGAGAGGCCGACTTCGGGAGACTCCATCCCCGCTGCGCTGCGGCGCATTCCCCACTATAATACATCTGAGGCGTCTAAATCTACCACGGCGCAGTCGAAAGGTTGCTACTGGTTGCATGGCTGCTTAGTCATCCCCGACCTTCTCGCCCGTTGTGGTGTCGTCGTATTTGGTTAAAATCTTGGCCAGATGTTTGTTGTGGACCAGGGGCTGTGGTGTATGTGGGTTCGGCCGTGCCAGCCACCTGCGCCTTCTCCCGCCTCTGGTCTGCTTGACTGTCTCCTGACAAGGGGGTCAGGTGGAGGAGACAGTGTGGTAGATGCTATGCAAGTCTACCCTCACTGTAAACTAATCCCTACGCATGTCACCCTGCCTGCTTCATCTTGCTGTGGAGCACATGGTGGACACTGTCGGATACGACGGTCGAACTGCCATAGAATGGACGTCTAGTGAGTCGTAAATCAGGCTCAATGAAGCACTTTCACGCATGTGAAATCCTAACTAAGCACCTCTTTGTGCTAAAAAGTGGTGTGCTTTGTGGGGGATTTAGGTCACTCCTGTCGGGCGCAGACCGACTGTTTAACTCTGCCAGCCAAATGCCTTCAATCTGCGCATCAGACGACTGACCGGCCCGCATAATGGACTGCTGCCGAGGAGCAAGAGAGGAGACAGTGAAGTTGACTCGGGAGTGGAAGTAATCACGGCATTCGGCGCACATTTCCCATGACTGACTGACGAGATAACTCGGTCCTCCTCTCAAGACGACGAGTTAGACTGCAGTGGCCGCTTAGTATGGTCTTTATAGCACTGCCACTCACTTGGGAGCAGAGTGGCCTCTCTTCGTTAGTTGCATGAAAAACTGGTCCTTCGTGAGCGAACGAGACGTGCGTGGCGCGCGTAGACGGGCCTTCGCTTTTCTTACTGTATTGTGACACTGGGATCCGGTGGGTGAGGATGGAGGGAGTGTGGTAGATGAAGCGCAAGCCCACTACCGCTAAAAACAAATTCAGGCGCACGTCACCATCCCCCACCCGTATTGGGCTGAGTGTTTATAGGTGTGAAAAACAGGAACTAGCCGGCGATAAATCGAAACATTAGGCGTTGGGATCTGCATTGATCAGTCCACAGTCTATCGATCCCACCCTGAGCCGCAGGCCCACTGTTCGTTCTCAGTGTTCTCGAATATTTGGAGTCACATATATGCAACCTTTAGATATCTGACTTAATTCTATAATAAATTCCCCGTCGTAGAACGCTCGCTGGCCGTCGCATAGAAGTGAACAATCGATAGTCTGGAGGTTTGCTAGTCGAAACAAAATAACCAGTCTTGTCGCTTTCTAATTTCCTCAGAAATTATCGAGGAAGTTGGAGTAGATAAGTTTATTCAAGGTCCATAGGCTCAGATGGCGAATTTTATGCATGAATATTTGGGTCAAAATCCATCAGACACAGCGGGTGACCGCGTAATATTCATTAACTGCCGACAGGAAGTTAGTAGTATACTTTAGGGTAAGGTGATACCATACTAACAGCACAGGTACTAGCCAAAAGCCCATACGCGGGTGCTCCGCCGATGTTTTGCCGCTACATGACGCAGCTGCCAGGAGTTTGGCTCGCCATTGAGTTTCCCAGCATTCCTCACGTGTTTTCTATAGACTCCTATAGACCTTTAATAAACTGGTCTACTCCAACTTCGTAGATAATTTTTGAGGGAATTGAAAAGCGACAATTTCTAAATTGGAGCATCTACCAGAAAATACACGGGGAATGCTAGGGAACCCAATGACGAGCCGAACGCCTCGCAGCTGCGCCATGCAGCGGCAAAACATCAGCGAAACACGCGTGTATGGGCTTTTGGCTAGTACCTGTGCTTTAGTATGGTATCATCTTAACATAATCAGTCTTATTTTCTGTTTCCGCCCGGTTACGTTAGTTTCAGACTCAGTGCTCTGTTTGGCCTTCACATCGCTTCTCTGCCGTCGTGCGCTGCTCACGGATGACGAAGTGTTTCAATTATCCACTAAAGATCAGTACATCTTATCTAACTGTATACAGACAAGAAGACAGCTGGTGATTTTACTCAAACACCTGTAAGGCAGCGATCAAAGTATCTTGTTTTATCCAAATATCTGAGTAATTTCACGGATATATGAACCGCGGATACCCGCGGAGGACGAATTGCGTCATCCTGATATATAACGGTAGTAGGCAGAATGATATTACCGACAAAGACAAGGGAGACTGGAATGGCCAGCCATACCCAAGCCCGAAGTGTGGAACACCCGAGCCTCGAACTCGCGACCTGTTGGTTTAGAAGTCCACGCCTCTACCCACCGGGCTCGGGTGTTCCACACTTCGGGTTTGGGTATGGCTGGCTGACGACGGCTAATAAGCCAGAAATGGCCATTCCAGTCTCCCTTGTCTTTGTCGGGTAATGCCATTCTGCCTATATATCATGCGCCGCTGTGCGGCTGCTGGTTGGGCTCGAAAGAGAGCTCTTAAGGCACAACGGAACGACTGAGTTCCGTATGAACGATCGGTGAGCGCCCGCTACCACTATAACGGTAGTAGTTTAATTTGAGGCTCAGTAAACCACACTTGGGCTTAGTACTAAAGAAGTAATGTACAATGTAATGCTCCATATGTGAGGCCGAATCCTTAGGTTCTCTTGTTATTTCTGTGCCTAAAAATATTTGGAATTCTTACATCTTTGGATTTAGTCATATTTCTGACTCCTTGAAAACAAACTCCTGAAGGCTCTAAGCATTTTCTGTTTTCCTTAATAATGGAAGAAATTTGAATTAGGGAATTTTCAGTGTACTTTTTTAAGGAACCCTCCTTAACCAGCTCATGAACCGCCGGTTTGATTTTTCTATTGGTGGTGGGTACGCCCACTTCCATTGTCTCATGCGAACCATCTGCTTTTCTAGAATCGGACATTTGCTCCCGTCAGTGCTGCGGCCACCAGCGGTCTTTCGTAATACGCATGCTGGACGGACACAACTTTGAGGTGGCCAGAGCAACGCGTCAGTTTAGCTGCGGTGTCAGTCTCGCCTCCTGTCATCTCTGCTGTTGCTGCTTCTGCTGGGGATTCTGTGCTGAGGAGGGGGAGGCGGAAAAGCAGGAGGAGTCAGACTTCAGACGGCGAGGACTCGGTCGCAGGAACCTCTCTCCCACCTCGCTGGCCGCCACCTGCCGGCGTGCTCTGTGCTGGTTGCTGCACCGCTGCGACTGCTCGGAGCGTTTCATGCAGTCCCTCCTGGTGGAATCCCCGCCGGGCCAGGTCATTGGACGCGTGCAACAGGAGTACGTTTCTGCGGCAACTTGGTATGCCCTAGGGGGCCTTTAAGCTGTTGGGCCTTGTGACTCTCGCTCGGAACCCCCTCTCTCCCACTCTGGTTCACAAAGTTTCGATCAGACAAAGGTTCAGCTCCAGTCGCTGGCGCGGTTTTAAATAAATCCGGGAGATCAGAGGCTGAGTGGATTTGACAACCCACTTGAATTCCTTTTCTGAGGATTTTTAGTCACATCTCTATTGAAAATGTCTGATTTAGGTTAAGATACAACCTTTAACTGTCCTCAAGTAGATTACGTGACACATAAGACGGACATAAACTGACCTTATTGGCGACGTTTTCAAGTGTCAAAAATTGTGATTTTTCGAATACATGAAGAAGGGGGGATTTTGGATGTACACTCCTTTTGTTAACAGAAAGGTTAGTTGGTAAGGAAGATATGAGTAACGTAATTGGGTCCTAAAGATTCCTGCTGGAGCGATCTCTTTATCGATTATTTTTTGCGGAAAGCTCGACTTGAAATACGGCTGACATAAAGTTCCTTTTAAGCACATTTGAACCTTCATCAATTTCCCTACCGGACTTGTCTCCGATCGAATAAAACCCCGAGTGGACGGGAATTTCTTGAAAGCATGGAGTCCAGTTACTCGCCTAGCCTACTGCAACCTATCGAACTCACTAAATCTGATTCACTAAGCTGACCACCCCAGCAGGTTATACTAAGCTATAAATCTAAAATCCTCCAGACGGCTACCTGGCTCACGTAAGTAATAGGTGTTTTGGCAGATTTTGCATAATTTATTTTGACCGAACCGAAAAAACTCGGCGGCCCTCCACCCAGGTTGTCGGGTTTTTAGCAGTTGGGCCAAAATAAATTACTCAAAATCTGCCGCATCGCCCATTAATTATTTTGATAGCGAGAGAGGTAGCATACATCTAGGACAGTTTTTGTATAGAAGGAGGTTTTTGGACTTCAGATAGTATGATTGCATACATTGGAAATGCGTTCACAGCACGGGATATGCCTTGAGGCTCCTGGAATAGCCGCACAGCGGCTAGTAATATAGGCAGAATAGCAGTGCCGACAAAGACAAGTTGAAATGCTCACTTCTGCCTTACTAGTTGTCGACAACCAGCCATATTCAACCTCAGAATTTTATCGTACCCGTAACCCGACCGCTGACGAAACCTCCATTATACGTCACCATTATCGATCGTAACTAATAAGACAATGGCCTTTGGCCCAGTAGTAGAGTGTTGGGGGTAATAACGCCGAAATATTAATAAGCCGGAAATGGCCATGACAGTCTTCCTCTGTCGTTATTTTTTTATGAAACTCCTATTTGGATTGGTCGTAGTCTGCAGCCCTTTGAGATCTCGATCGGTGTTTTTTCAGTAATACATCCTAAGTTTACCCCGGGACATTTTTATGCGATCTAAAATTGTCAAGAGAAAAGTCTTATGGTTTTAATTGCGGAAGTGCAATCGGCCGTTAAATAGCAGTCAAAATCATTGGCGAGCACTTCATCAGTGGTTTCAGCTGCATGTTGCGACCACGGTCGCACACATCGGAGTCTACAGTTAGAGTATTTTTGAAAACTACAAGAGAATTTCGGCACATTCAGAAAGAAGCCGGATTCCTGACGGTTGCATTGAACGAAATAGCATTACGGACAGTCAAGTTGACAGTACGGGATTTTAGGCTGCAAAATTACGGCCCTAATCGGGGGATCTGATGATACCTGAGCCCTCTTGATAGAAAACGTTGGTGTCCATGGGCTGTCCAGAAAGTGCCAGCCGACAATGAAACCCAAAGTATTTGTTAATGTTTTTGGCTGTTAGCAGAATAATAATTTTTGGACGAGCTCTCTATTGGCAACATTTGAACAAGCTCATTCAGTTTCAGTTTCAGTTTGAGCATGATAAAACAAGTCCACTTCCGGAGTTTTGCGCTCTACTGACTGCCGGATATTGTTTCGTAGATCTAAGATAAGGGCTGGAACGTTCGAGCAAAAATTAGTAACCCCAACCTGAGTAATTTGATACTTATGCCCTCATGTGCTGTCCACAATGCGCTTTTCACCTGTGTGTATCAAAAGTTATTGACCCTAAACTATTCATGAGGTCATTATCAACATCCAATAACTACTTATCAATAAGAGAGGAAGAAAATTGACAATTTGATCCGCAAAAAGGTCAACAAAATATTGCTGATTCAAGAACCTGGTGAGATCATAACAGGCCCGATTTGGCCTTGATTTAGAGACGATCATTCCTCTCACCATGGCTTTACCGACAAGAGGGGTGTTTTGAGTCGATCCGGGTGCAGATAAAATTGTTTGATATAGCATGTGGATGTTGAAATTTCCATCCAAATTTGCAAACGAATAAAAACCCTATGAGTTTTTTAAGATGGGAAACGCATGCACGGAATGTATTTTTACCCGGACGATTTCAGTAATATTGGGTTTTTCTAGGATTTCTTGGGATTGTTTTCCAAAAATAGGTAAGTGGTCACCGTTGAACACTCAAGGCTTCTGCATCTGGAGTCAGCATTAAACGATTTGTGCAGCGGACAGCTTTTGGGAATTGTTGGCCGTCGGTCCAGTCTCAACTTGACCCACAGGTTTGGCGATTCTTTCTGACGCGGTATGCCGGCACTTTGATTCGGACATTTCTCACACGTCTGTCCATGTCTGGGCATTTACGGTGGACATTTAAAGTAACTTATGAGGAGATGCAAAAATCTCCCTCCGGTTTGGATAGTTGATGTCAATTGAAACGCTAGAATGACTTACCCTGGGATGTTTTCATTCTTGAATCTTCTAGGCAGGTGGTAAGCGGGGAGACATTGCCGAGTACATTTTCTGCACACTCATGCTTTTCTTCAGGTGCAGGACTGAAATTGGAAGTTTTCAATCTCTTACACATCAGCGAGTGGTTTTTCTTCCGCTTTGTTTCAGGGGCCCAATTCCGAAGTCGTCATGCATTAATAAGCTTTAAGTCCCGTTTGAATTTATAGAGCCATTACCAAGATAAGCGTGCATCGCAGTTATGCATCCGCGTCCGAAACAGTCCCCTACCTTGACGATAGCAAAAAAAAAACTCACTGGAGTAGCTAAAGAAAGTCTTCGGAATCTAGTGGGTGAGGTGTCTGAACAACGACCATTGGTGAGTAAGGCGTACCAACGTTACAATGCGATCGATAATCAAATATTAAAGATTATTCATCCTTTCTCCAACAAACTTGCTTTGGATGTTTGTCATCGGGCCGGTCTGTATATGAGCGACGATTTAAAGTGTTCCAGAAAATTACTCTACCTTAGGCATTGGAATGAAGTAGAGGAGTGTAGAGTGAGGTCTGTTTGCCATTTCTGTTATTGGAGTTATCTTCTGACTGGAATCCCTGCCGCGATTCCTTCCCGGCACCTGTCACTGGTCAGTTCTGCCAGTTCTCGCCGTCAGTATTTGCCCAGGAGTCACCTAACATTATAGAGAACGGAAAATCAATGGGGTCACGTCCAATGGGCGAATGGAAAACACGACCATGCCCGACACAGCAGGCTAAGTCAGTCGCGAAATCAGTTAGCCAATGAACGCGGAGTTCATCTTCGGACAAGCGTGATGCGCTAGCTCACGAGTGTGGTCCAATTGATGACCAGCCGAGGATTTTACAGTTTTCTTTGAGAGGGTTCTTGTGCGGGAGGCAGCTAATCCAACTGCAGTACACCAGAGACCAGAATGTTCTGGAACCCTTTGGAGTTCAATAAATGAGGCCAGTTTTGGCGAGCCGTTGATCGCGTAACTCGGACCCGTAGAATAAAGAAGTTTCTGCCGGAACCCACCTCCCTCCCTTCCTTTCGCATTCATTCCTCGGGACAGAACATTTAGGATTTCTGCCTTTACTACAACATTTAGGCAGAATGGTATTACCGACAAAGACAAGGGCCTGTGGCCCAGTGGGTAAAGGCGTTGGACTTCTAACTAACAGGTCGCGAGTTCGAGCCTCGGGTGTTCCACACTTCCGTGTTGGAAATGACTGGCTGAAGAGGGCTTATAAGCCAGAAATGACCATTTCAGTCTCTCTTATCTTTGTAGGTTATGCCATTCTGCCTATATACTGCGAAGTTGTGCGACTGCTGGTTGGGCTCGAGAGAGAACCTTAAGGCATAACGGGACGAGTGCGTTCCGTAGAAACGATCGGTGAGAACCCTCTACAATTACAGCATTGCATCATTCCCCCGCCTTGTCACTGATATCTCTCTATTCTGAGGTCTAAACATAATCAGTGCATGGCTTTTGGACAGACTGGACCAATTGAAACGCTGCGAATATCTTCATACCTGCACCTAGGGTGACTTTGGGGATTCTCTGACAAATGAAAACTTTCCGCCAAAGAAAGTCCGCGGTCAGGTCTGGCGAACCGCGCCTACAATGCGAAGGCGAGTGCATCGGACGGCGTCGGCCTGGACTGGAGGCAGTAGGATAGTCATCTACCCGTATTAAACTTTAGAATACTAAGCGAAGACGTAGAGTACAGTAGATGTACTAACTCATGAAATACTAACTGAACTACTGAAATAACATCTCATCTCGAAACGATTACTTAAGTGGGGTTGTAATATTAATCAACATGCAGCATAATTCTATGAGAATTCAGTTACCTCGAGATGCCGGCTTACGAACGAACTTCGTTCCGGCCACATGCAAAAAACTACACCCTGCAAATAGTGAGTATTTAAGCGGTATGGGCTTTCCCATTGATTTTGGATGCCTCTGAAAGTTTAAATATATTTCGTAGAAAATGCGCATAAAATATTTATTCCTTTACCCATTTGGTAGAAAATTACATCTTTTTTAATTTTTATACTTAATGAAAGAGTATATTTCGGTTTCAAAAGGGCGTCTACGAGATTTTTAAAACTCTGAGATGCCCGTTCATAAAACACCGTGTTTCTTCATTTACTTATGTTTTTTGTAAAGTTAACAACATAGCTCAAATCCATCGCTAAATTTGTTGAACCCGAAATGGTCTCTTTTTAACAGAGTATAGAAATATATGAGTTCTTGTACAAAGAAAATATGCAACTTCTAGTAAAGAAACCCTGATTGCAAACGTAACGGCAGGTCTGATTAAAAATTATTCAGGAATGGGGAAAGTTGTTAAAAAACGAATTATACCCCTCTTTTAAACATGAAACTGGAAGAAGACGTAATGTTTTACCAAACAAGTGAGAGAACGAATATTTCTGTGCGCGTTTTCTACGAAACAGATTTGAATTTTTAAGGGCATCCAACATAAATGGGAACAATTTATGCTACTTAAGTAACCTTTTTTTACAGAGTATAGCTAGGTACTGGGTGGGATCAGATAGTTTGTGGCATTGGAGAACAACAGGGCTGAGAGCACGCACCATCATCTGTCAGTTCCGGGAGTTCAGATAGGCGTGCCATAAGAGACAGTGGGGGTAAAAGATATGCAACAACCGTCGTTTCTGCTGCCACTAAGGTGGGTGGACAGTGCGAATTTATTATGTAATTATTTACCGTACTAACAACGCAGGTATTAGCTAATAACTGTGTCGTTCGTACGGCAAATAATTACACAATTTGATATTACTGACTGCCTGTTTGCGCTTTGTGAATATTACGCGGCTATTCCGCAGTAGCTGATGGATTCCAGCTGAAATATTCACAAAAAAGTTTGGACAGCCTCTGGAAAGGTCTGTCCCGAAAGATTTACTCCATTTTCGCGCATTAATTTCCTCGAAAATTAAACAAGGCAAATGCGAATCTATTTTATATTACGGCAAGGAATGGAGAACTAGGAAGACTATTTCTTTTGCTGGTAAGTGTAAGATCATCCACAATTACAGAGCCAAGCTGCTTCATATTGAGGCTCAGAACGTGGCCGAACTAAACATGCCTGGATCCCGAAAGGGCGCATCTTACAAGCCAAGTTCCTGATCAAACGACTAACTGTCCGTTGAAGACGTGGCCGGGTAGGTAAATTTGCGGAGTGGATCGTAACAGGTAAGGAATATTGTTGCATTGCTTGGGCCGCGATTGTCTAGGTGAAAGACACATGCTTATACTCGGAAAGTCGTCATCTGGCTTTAGTCGGACGAGCTCGCTGGTGTCGATGGCTCCAAAGGTCACGCGAGATGGTTTGATCAAATGCATAATTTCCTTTCATAACGAAGATGACACTTTATCGATTGGTACTACCTCAGAGCTTGAATTTAAAGATGGCTTGGTCGTCACGCAATGACTAGCAATGACACACTGACCATAACAATGGATACCCGCATGGCTGATTATATCTTATTCCTTTGCAATTACTAGCTGATACAGTTTATCATAGAACACTCGCGCCAAACTCGCCATTACCACAGGCATAAGGCCGTCATCCTGCCAACTCCAGATGAAGCTATTCAAAGTCATATGAACCGACAATTCATTAATCTGATAATTTTTACCTAGAGTTCCTAAGTGAATGTTCCTATCCTTGACTTCATAATGACAGAAAACGGAAGCAAATGTGGGTGAAACAAAGGAGAATGTACACGTACATAGGCAAAGTGGGCGAACACAAAAATATCAGAATGCCTGAACACTTGATGATCAGTCAAAAATCCTACGAAGTCCATGTACAGAAGCGTCAAACTCAGGAATTTGTAAAAATAACAAAAACAGGTGGCTTAGATGTGAACGGAATATAGGAGCATAGAGAAGAAACAGAAATGCCACAAAACACAGTCAACTCGAATTGACCTCCCAATGCATCGGAGTTTGCCGACGTTCGATGGTCGACAGCTCGGAGAATCCCAGGTAAGATATGGTTATGTAGACCACTTGATGTACACAATACTGTTGGGGTTGGGGCTAGGAGTTAGGGTTAGGGGTTAGAGTTAGAGGTTCGGATTGGTGGTCGGTTTTAGAGGTTAGGGGTTAGGACAACTATTTCCGAACCACTCAAAGTTCAGCTGTGCGTTCCCCGCCCCACCTGTAAAAACCCCTGTTGCCGCCGATCCCGTATTACAGGTGGCTGGGGTTTGTTTATTTCAGGTGGGGCTACATAACCACATCTGAACGAATCCCAAATCACAAGTTGTGAAAGGCAGAATTTTCGGACAAACTTTACTGCGGCAAGTGAACGTACATTCAGTTCATTAGGCGGAGGCAGCAGGCGTTCTAACGGGCCACCTAAGTCCCGGTGCTATTGGCTTTACTTACGCCGGAGCTTTGTGTGGCTGCGACCAATCGATCAGAACAAAGAAATCGATCGGCGACACGGCGTTGGCAGGCCGAAGGCGGAGTCACACACGCGCACATGCTGTGCTTGGCACATGTCCCAGGCCAACCGATGGCAGTATGAGTAAACAGCCACGCTGATGACCTTGAGAGCGAACAACTGCAAGTTTGCGTAAAATAAGGTGATTGTTGTTACAACTGGGAGATTCCTCCTGCAAGCAAGCATTTAAATTTCCCAGGTCTCACTGACACGTCTAAGAGTGGCCATCTACGTCATGTTTAGCCCTGAATTGGGTGTCTGGAAAAATTACATTCAGATGTGGAGTCAACTTTCTAGTCAATTTTCGCTGTATGAACATAACAAGTCAACGACCTACGACTTTTACAATTTTATCCATAGCGATCATAACTCAGCGCGTCTAGAATTTGTAGTACCGCATCAGCAATGAGGACTGATAAAGTTGACCGAATTAAACAAACCAATGAGTTCAGTACCTAACATTTCTCAAATAGGGCATAAATACGCTAAGTGAGGGAAATGTTGCGTTATCAGACTGATAGCTGACGGCACATCATAGCGCTACCAGCGGGTTGAACGACATTCAGTTCCAGTCAATCTGTGCGTAACATGCATACCGCTAGGTTCCCACTCCGGATGCATCGGCTGCAACAGAGTTAACTCGGATCTCGCATAGGTGAGAATGTAATAAACCCCGAATGGAGAAAAGGCCATTGCAACCTAACTCGCCGTCCCGTGAAGGACCGAGACATCTTTTTAGTAGACAGCCTTCCCAGCCAAGGCCCTTATTTCTTTGCGATAGATTTAAAGCGTGCCAGAATAGTTTTATAGTGATGAAGGCGCTGAAGTGCCGTGGAGATGGGTACCCCAGAGCCAGCCTTATTCTCTCTTTCCTCTCCTGGGCACCAGGCCGCTCATCGAATCGGTCAGCCATCTGATGTGGGGAGTGGAAGCAAGCGACTGGCGCGGCCTGGGTCTGAACGTAGGTGTGCCACCACATGCGCACATATGTAGCGTTTGCTTTGGGCTACGCAGATTGTGCAGCCCGGTTGATGCGTGTTCGTTTGACGCATCTTTGACGCATCTAACCTTCCTATTACAGGTGGCCTTGCATTTAATTTTAAGGGGATAGCCTAATTTTGACCCCAACCGCGCGCTCCCCTGGGATTGAATAGGGGCTATATTCTCGTGCCAAATTGAAACTCTGAGAGACATAATTATTGCACTCAGGACGGACGAGCAGGAAACCATACGAAGAACTACCAACTCTGAATAATGATGTACCTAGCTGGGACAAGGTTCACGAGGGGTACAAGAGGATGACGAATCGGTGAGCGAATCGAAATATAGGTTTTGGCCAGATGTCTTTTTTGAGATTAGTCCGGATAATCATGACAGTCCGGAAAAATGCGTGAGTTGCAGCGATGGACAAAGTGTTGGCTAGATCTAGGCGAAATGTCAATATCATTCCATTGAGAGCCTTCAGGCCCACTGCAGCACACTGACAAACTGCCATAAATGTTGCCAAGACGACTGGTCCAGTCTGCGTTGAAGTACCCGGCCTCGATGAGCCATCCAAACGGTTGTATGCCGACCACTTTGCGGGCACATTGATTGGAGTGTGGGGAAGAAACAGTAAAGTCTACGGTAGGCCAACTTGTGCTCGTAAAAGAGTCTGTAGGCGTCGACCTGTATGAATAATGTACACTCAATTTCAGTTAACACATTGGGGACACGCTTAATGGCCCTGTTATAATGTACTTTACTCACAGGGTGGAAGTTGACTGACAAGTAATTTAGCCCTTGTATAACAATTTCTAGAACAACTTGCCTATGTCAAAATGAACGGTCCTCGCAAACCCCCCCAAGCCAGCCATGCAAAACAGCTCTAAATGATGATATTTAGATACTCGTTAAAATTGGACTGAGCGGTCTAAGTGCATTAAGTCTCTCCTAGACAGATTCTCCTTACTATAATATCAACACAGCTTCTTACGTCTTTTCGCGTTTTTCCATGTTGTTTACATTCAAAAAAGACACAATGGTCTCTTTATTTACAAAATGCAACCAGAAAATCTAGTATTAATCTTACGTAAGACTGAATGTCCCTCCTATGTCAGCTCTGAACAGCAAGATCGCATAATTCATCTAGGTTTAAATGAGCGGCCGTTTGTATTCCAACTTCACAACCCGTGTCCTGCGCCTTGCAGTCAGAATATTTCGGGCTTAAAGAGCTATGACGAAATTTGTTAACTGACCCAACAGCAAGGCGGAGATCACGCGTTCCGACTTAACTTTGAGTTCTTGGAACAGTGCACAGTAAAGCTCTTGCAGTGCTGATAATGTCCACTGATTTCTTGGGGCGGCGTATGCCTGGGCACGTTCAGAGAAAATCCATCTCTGATTTCAACCCAGTCCAACGGACAAAGACATTTAAGAGTATGCAAATTTTGGTGTTTTAAATCGGACGAAATTGTGTCATGTTTCTTGTGTTTTCAGTTCATCGTCAAACTTCACAAGTTTAGAAAAAGTAGGACCGCTCCACACTAGCTGTCGGCCGTTTGCCGAAATACGATATCCATATATTTATATCATATAATATATTTCTATTATATTATAATACTATGTTTATTATATTACGTTATATCATAGTTATTATTATATAATTCATTATTTGTATCGGCGTTATCTTAGTGGCTCGGGCCGTTTCCTCGTTAAAAACGTACAGAGAATGTTTGATAAATAATTCTTCCTTCAAAACTCATGGAACTGTCCATGCAGGTTCCTAAGCATTAAGCGATTAGACATATCACTCACGACCAGATATACGTAGACAACTGTCTATCGCTCGCTTGATAAATGAAGGAGGGACTGTTGGGATTTCTTACTGCTATTCAGACAAACGTTTGAATAAAGGACGGAAACTTCAGTGATGTCGTGCTCATTACATCAAAGGAAGGCTCTTACATGCGGCCAAAATGAAAGGCCCTTATGACCAATCATTGAATTTTGGAGGCAAAATGCCATAAGAGAAATAAATTTTGCAAAATGCTTGATTTTTCAAATTTCCACGCAATGTAGCGTCGTCTGCACCGAAAGACCCAGTCCATAAAGCTCTAAATTCCCTTCGCACGCCGTTTTACACCCATACAACTGTCCGCAAGCCGTGGCAAATTATTTATTTTTTCCAAAGAAAAATAAGTGGACTTTAGCAACTACATAACTGGGAAAGGCTTATAATGGGACGTCTAATTTATATTCCATACCCACCAAGTGTTAAGCCTATATTGTTCGAGACACCCAAATGCGACGGCGAGGATGCAATCCTTTGTAACATAATAAAAAGCGATCGTAAAAACTAACTTTTTACGCATTTTACATGAGACAGAGATAAGGGAAGAGTCATTGCAGTTCCATTCACATTCAATCGCCGTGGTTTACATTTTATTCGAATAATGCTGTCGAAAAAGCGCTGTCCATCCCCAGGTGAGGGGCCCGTCTTCAAGCGCACGTCCTCCTTTATATCTTTGATAAAAAGATAGAGTTCCCTGTTTTTTGCGTGGTTTAGGCAACTACTAATTATGCCATTAGTACAACTGTCCCATACAACGGTGTATGGATGAACGTAGAAGTGAAGATGCGGGGTCCCCGCCAAGCCCACTTTGGACAATTTTATTCTATCCCCCAAAATGAAACTGAAAGGCGTCATAGTAGGACTACGTAACAGGCGTGGTCAGAATTCTGGATCCTCATACCTCTAAATTACGGCTACGTTATTTGCAGGAATATAGTCGCCAAAGCATATCTTTCTGCGTTTTAGACCGCACTGCCCTGAACCGAGATGGAGCATCATTGACAGCGAGAACTGCACAGTGCTGAGAATAACCGGGCCCTCCTACTGCTGTAAACTGCCCTGCTTCGTGACCAGTAATGAATTCCGTGTAAGCTTTGAGTGTCTACTTGCTTTATCGGTTTTTAAAACTTAAGTATTAGCGTCACTAAAAGCGCCAACGATTACCGAAGTAGGTAGTAACTCAGTAATTAAGTGAAATGCATACACATGTACGTACCTAGGGCAATATCATGATGTTTATATGGTTGTGGAACTGGCAGGTGGCTAATTTAACTGAGTCTGACGGTATTCCTTTGCAAAAACCTTATGATCCAGTGTACTCGGGTAATCATCTGGTAAAAGGACGGCAAGATAAGGTCTACTAACAATCATCGTCATTCTGCATTCTAATTTTGACATTGTGGAACAGCCTCGTTTTCACCGTAACATCGGGAGAGTAAGCAAAACGGGAACCCAACTTTTGGAACGTGGACCCTTACAGGTTTCCTCGCGCTACATTTCAAAGAGGATTAGGCTTAAGGTTTGGTTTGGAATAAGGGCTAAGGTAAGCGTTGGTGCCAGGGTTGGGCTTAGGGCCCTGGACTAGTCAAAGCCTGCGGAATGTAGCGCGCTACGCTATCGCTAGCGTCATTTGATTCTTCCCCCCTGCCTGTCCTTCCTACGAACTTATTTTGAAAACCTGACTGATTTTGATTAGACATTATGCGCGTATCAGCAAGTGGTGGGCACTACTCCAACCGATGGCGCATAGAATATTCGTAATACTCCACCGAAACATAAAAGAGCCTTAACTAACAGAGCTCGGTAGAAAATTACGTCTTCTTCTAATTTTTTATTCGAAGGAGGAACATAATTCGAGTTAAAAAAGTTTCTAAGTGTGAGACGTTTAAATACCGTGAAATGGTCGTTCATAAATCGCCATGTCTCTGTATTTCTCAATGTGGCCTGTAAATATATGGATTAAATCCACAACTTACTTTTATAAACCCTATATTGACCTCCTTTACATCTGTAGAGAAGTGTGTGGTTTTCTATACGCGGAAAATATACGGCTGGCAATTTGGAAACCCTGAAGCTGAGTGTACCGATAGAGCGGGTTCAAACTTATTCGGGAAATAGAAAGATTTTTGAAAACCGAATCATTCTCTTTCTTTGAATATAAGATTGGAAGAAGACGTAATTGTCCACCGAATGAGCAAAATAATGAGTATTTTTATGCATGTTTTCCATGAAATATATTTAGACTTTAAGGGACATTGAACATCAATGAGAAAAATTCATGCTACATGAGTCCCTATTTTTTACAGAGTGTAGTTTTTGCATGCAGCCAGAAGGAAGTACATTCGAAAGCTTAAGTAGTCATTCTTACAGATTGTAGTTCCAGCTTGCAGCCGGCAAGAAGTTTTTTTCAAAAACTGGGATCCCGAAGGAGCTGAACTGTGAAAAAATTATGTTGCACGACGATTATTTTTACAACCCTACTTAGTTAATCTTTTCCAAACGAAAGCGCAGTTCGGAATTTCGGTTGACAGTTCATTAGTTAGTCCACCTGCTGTACATTTAGTTTTAACTTGTTCGAAGTTCATTGATGGAAAGAAGAGTTTATTATCATCCCAAGCCCACTACTTTTTGCTGGCAGGCTAGAGTCAGCAGATCGGAGATGCGCTTAGCCACACAGTTTCTAATAAACCTCCAATGGTTAATCTACACGTGCCATACGCACGACCCGGTCCCAAGTTCCGCAGGAACTAAATTTCACTTGGGATTCCCGTAAGTGGGAGTGCAAGAGACCGCAGTTAGATGAGACCGTTACAGTTTGGTTCGAGTTTACGGGCAAGACCAACTTATCCTATCAATTAACAGCCTTTCTCTCCTCGTTAAAAGCAGTCCAGAGCCCGTTGGGTGGTCTGTATCGACAAGCCTAAGCGCTGGATGCTAGCACGTTCCGGCTTGCTTTATCTCTCTCCCTATTCCTTCTTTCATACGCCGTTTGCTCGTTGGGATCAGTGAGGGTAAGTGAGAGGTGGAAATGCTACGCGTCATAACAGACTTTGGAAAACGTCACTGTGGGTTCGAGGGGCGAGTGCTGGATAATGTGTAGGGTCAAAAGGTTTAAAAGCGTGCGCTCTACCAGTATCAACAAGCCATGGTCCTCGCAGCCTGGTATGCGCCGGACGTTCCCTGACGCCTGGTTCCCTGCCGGTAGATGCGCTTGCGCTCCCGCTGGATATTCAGGTGGTAGGCACGACTGCCAGTCATGCTCGTCCTTCTGACCCCTGTTGGGGTGCTGTTGTTTTTGTCAATAAAGAATCCTGGTCAAGTGTATTTTGTGGATGAGGGGGTGTGGTGTGCCGCTTTGTCGCCCGCCCGGCCGTGCCAGCCACCGGCGCCCTTCGCCGCCTACGGCCTTTTAAATTCTGATTTGACACCGGCTACAGGTGAAGGAGGAGGAGGAGGGGAAAGTGCCGTAGATGATGCGCAAGTTCACTATCACTCTAAACTGATTCACGTACAAACACCGTGCCTACTGTACACTGCTGTGCAGCACACGTTGACAACGTCGGAATCGACAGTCAAACTGTCGGGTAATGTGTGAGTATATGATTAAGGAAGTCTCTGCTGAGGATACGCGTGAGCAATGTGAGCGGAAATGGCGACTGGTATTACGGTGGTCCTCCTCATACGTGTGTATCTGATGGAAGGGGTCATGAGGTAGCTTAATGAGTGGGCGAAGTGTAACGGAGGATGGCTTTCGTGACGTGTGCTGGACGCGGTTCTAGTCACGGATTCTCAAGTCGTGTTGCCATGGATTGCCAGATGTCCAACCAGTCTGATGCGTGATTTCAGAGCGTGGACAACATTACACTAAGTCCGAACTGCTAGTGATTGTCCGCTGTGCCCCGAGGGTATCTCAACAGTGGGTCAGTCAGCACGAAGGGAGACGCAAACGCGATGTTGAGGCATAAACATCTGAGATGGGTTTCTATATTGGCGAATGAGACGGTGTTTTGCTATCCAGAGGGTTCCATGGACATGTTGATATTTCAGTGATAGCGGCGACTTTCAACAAAACCAATCTAGATTATGAGCGTGCGTTTACAGTGTGGAGATGGTGGGAGGTTAGCGATTGGCGACGCCGTCCCGTATGATTTCAGTCTTCCGTGTCTGTTGTTCCGCCATGGTAGACGGCATTTGGTCGACTTCAAAAACGCCTACATCAATTCTACGGCTGTTCCATGCAGGCGCTTCCTGGGTCGTTTTTGTGTCACCTATCCTAGCTTGACTGTGGGCGTCCACAACGACGACTCTGTATAAGAGTCATTTGGGTAGGCGTTCGTCAGTTACCCTCACATGCTGGCTGGTCCATCCTAGTTGGATCTCCTTCAGTATACTGTAGGTGGGCTAACTCATGAATTGTGAACCGAAATTCCGAAATGCGTTTTCCTTTCGAAAAGATTAATGAAGTAGGCTTGTAAAATTATCAGTTTGCAGTATAATTCTATAATAATTCAGTTACTTCAGGATGCAGGCTTTCAAACAAATTTTACACTGGCTGCATCCAAAACCCATACTCCGTAAAAGGTGACTACTTGAGTAGCATGCATTTTTTCACTTGTTTCCGGTGCCCTTAAATATGCAATTATATTTCATGTGAAAATGCATAAAAATATTCATTCTTTTGCTCCGTCAGTAGACAATAACGTCTTCTTTCAATATTATAATTGAAAGAAGGGTTTAAGTTGGTTTTAAAAAAGATTCTAATTGTGAGATTTTTAATACCGTGAAATGACCCTTTATAAAACGTCATGCCTCTGCATTTACCAACGTGGCTTGTAAAGTTAACAATGTGGCCCAAATCCACAGCTTCATTTTATGAACCCCATATAATCTCCTCTTAATACCGTAGATAAATGTATTGTTTTCCGTACGCGGAAATTATACGTCTTGTAGTTTGGGAACCCTGAAAGCAAGTGTTACTGCAGATCGGGTTCAAAATTAGTCAAGAATTAAAAAAAGTTTTATAAAACCAAATTATACCCTTTCTTCGAGTATACGATTGGTCTCCTCTCAATAGTGCAAAGAAACGTATAGTTTACCGTACGCGGAAATTATACGACTTGTAGTTTGGGAACCCTGAATGCAAGTGTAACGGCAAGTCGGGTTCATATTTATTCGAGAATCGGAAAAAGTTTTTAAAACCCAACTTATACGCTTCCTTTGAATACAAAATTGGAAGAAGCCGTTACTTTCTGCTGAATGAGTAAAAGAAATAATATTTTTGTCCTTGTTTTTCATGAAATGTAACTTAATCTTCAAGGGCATTGAAAATCAATGAGAAAAGTGCATGCTGCTTATGTAGGCATTTTTTGCATAGTGTGGTTTTTGCACGTAGCCGGAAACAAGTTCGTTCAAAAGTCGGTGTCAGGATGTAACTGAAACATTATAGAATTATGCTGTACAAGAATTGGTTTTACAACCCTACTTAATTAATATTTTCGAAATGAAAACGCGTTTCGGAATTTCTGTTGAGATTTCATTAGTTAGCCCACTTACTGTAGCAGCCGCCCCTTGCGCCCGTGTGTCGGAGATCCATTCCCGTTGTTTCATCATGGAAGACCTTCCGTGGAGGTAGGTGAATTTTCTCCCTTGGCTTTGATAGACTGTCTGAGTCCTCGAAGCGTAGAGCAGACTGAACTTCTGAGTCACGTGGATAGACTGATGCCACGGGGAATCCAAACTGAATAGTATGTCCTAGAGAAGGATTAACAAATGTAGAACATTCGAGCAGCGATCTCAATGCCGACGTTAATGATCCCTGATGTGCTGCTAGAAAGTTATTACCGACAGTTTCCGTGTCTCGTAAATCCTAACTTACGGGCTAAACATTATGTCACAGGGACTCCAAACTGAATAGTTTATATCTGAGTGGGGCTAGTAGAATCTCGGTCAGCAATCTGATCATCAAATTTAATAATTCATGATGTGTCGTTAGCCGGATATGAAAATCGGTCTACCGCTGCTAACAGGCTGATCCGATAGTTGTGGTGTTTCCGATGAATTTGGTAGTTGGCGCCGATCGATACATGAAAGTCGGAAGCGGAGAGGTGTAAACAAAGCCGACTGTTTTCTTCAACCAAAATGTTCAATGGGCAATTGTCCTCATTGATGGGGCCATCTACCCTGTCCCCACAGATGTGTGTTTCCACAGATGATAGACGAACCGTATTTACAAGCTAACTTAAAAATGAATTCGTCACGATTGACTTCTAAAGTAAACATATTTCTTGGTAAATAAACTACCTCCTATAATCCCCATCCCAACTCACGGGCCATTCATAGATTTTTGGGAACGGGTCAGACAGAAAATGGAATAACTATTTATTGCGCACACGTACCTGATGATTCTCATTTGCCTTTTTTGCGCATCAGGTGATATGGTTGTTGTACTATTTATTTTGGGACATATTTTTTAAACTAGATTTTACGTTCTTCTACTGCTGAAGTACTGTATGACCCTAAATAGAGTAATTTATTTTTTTAAACGACCAGTTTCATAGCCCTGCTAACTGAGTATTCACTGCACTGTAGCCTCTAGCAACGCCCACTGAAGCTACATTGGCGGCCGCATGAGCAAGATAAATTGTTTATCCTCAGCAATCATTGGTACGATGCAAAATATCGGTCGCAGCTATGGGGACTACGTTTTAAAATAGGAACTTGCAAATATTTACAAACGTAATCGGCCAAATGAAGGACGTTTTTCTCAAGTGAGCGCGATTATTCGCTTGTGACCTCACCCGAAGTGCACCTCACACTTATACCTAGTCGCTAAAGGAGAAATATTCAGCAATAAAATAGGCATGGTCCACGATGATCATTAAACTTGACAAAATTTATCATTCGATATTTTTTATAATGGTTTGGTACATATTTTGCATAATAAACTTCTGTTCTGTTCATTTGACCAAATTTCTGGAAAAAATTGCAGTCCGAGTTACCGAGTACGGGCCATCTAATCCTCCTTTTCCAAATTTCATAATTTCTTCTATTTACGAGTTGCTGTGGAGAAATCAGACTACTTTTTATTAGGATTTTTACAAATTCCAGTTATATACTGCACATATTCTCTCAAGAGAAGACACAAGAGGTATGCTATGCATAAAAGTCGACATAAAAGGTGACAAAGCGTTCGCCGTTACATAGAAAAATTAATGTATTTTCAGCAAATACATTTTTGACGCAGCTTTTTTAAAAATACTTGACTGTTTTACCGCTGAGAAATATCGAGTGAATAAGTTTTCCATCAGTCATTTGCTTATCAACCGATTTTCCAATCTGATTGGAGAAAATACTATCAGCTAATTATTTAACGCGTTTCACTTTGTGATCGAAATACGTCCGACATAAATGATTAAGCTTTACTGTTATCCTTAATTGGATTCGACATTTTGTTGAAAACACTGTCTAGACAAAGGTGACGTACCTATGAGCTTGCAATCAGCACGGAGAATGGTGGACACACAAATCAATTTCACGTTCATCTGTTTATGATAGCACCCGAGTGTACGGTTCAGAACTACTAACTGTTAATGGTAATTTTTGTCTCTCACTTTCTTCAAAAACGACGAAAGACAGTTTAGAGTAAAATCGAAACACGGCGTTCTCAGGGCATTGTTTCCTCCAATAAAATTTATGGATTCTACGATTGTTTTATTTACTGTTTAAACGCAGTTTATGACATCAGAGATCAGAGCAGGATACAATTAAAATTTATATGATGAAGGCAAGCAAAAGATTTTTAACTGGCTTATAAGGTTGGTATGCGAAAAACGCCATCTTTGCGGTTTGAAATGCTGGTTAACGTGGCGATGTTGTTTTACCACATGTCCTTGCTGATTAGGCTGCAGGCGTAAATGTCCTCGCCAGATCCAATATTCAGAGTCCGACCTGCGGCTAAAGAATTAGAAAATAAGTGAAAAACGCCATTATGACCGCCTGCAAAGACGACACGTCAAATTCTATCATGTGGTTAGATAGAAAACTGTCCGTTAAGTTTTCGAGCACATTTGAAATATGGGTAGGTACTTTGTTGCATTTAATTCCCTTGGTCGACGATGAAAACAACTGCTCTCCGTATGCTGACCTCAAGGCGTTAAGAGAGATCTCATAAAATTTAACCTGGTTTGTTTTTTCTTGAGGAAAGCGTGTCCTACGGCCAACGGAATGAGTCGTACCTACAAATAAACGCTAAGATGAATCTTCACTGCCAGCCATAAATGAGCCACTAATTGCATATCTTCGTTTTCTGACAGCGTTTTATCTGCGAAGGTGTGTCTAGTTATTTTCTTTCTCCCATAAGTTCTCACAGAAAACAGTGCACGTGTTTCCTTTTTTCGAGAAAAGTTGGAAGTTTGCTTTTTGGGGACAAATTTGTAATTTGCGTCGAATTATTCCCGTCCTATTACGTACGTAATGCAAATGCCCGACCCGATATCGAAAATCGTTTGTCAACCGGTCAGAGAGGAAATTAGGACCTATCAAAACCGCTTATAAACTAAAATTAATCATTTGGAATTACAAACACAGAGTTTTGCCCTACCATTTCCCAAATTTTTAAAGATGTTTGTTGTTTAGATAGAAAAACTGTAAAAGTAATGGGTCTTTTCTCCATGCATTATGTTTAACGTTTTTTGCCTTTCCGGATTTTACAGAAGAAATAATCATTTTTCGAGTGTGTCATATATATTGTAACATAGTTCTCTGGCTTTAAATGATATCTCATCGCAAACCTGTGCAGAATAGCGCCCACACAGGATTTACAAGGTTTATTAGCATTAATGTTAGTAACGCTGAAGGTGAACAATCTTATAAAATATTAACCTAAATTCGGGACTGCATTTTCAATTGGGAAGAATTACGTATGTGGTGTTCCAATACTTAGTAGCAGTCAGCGTAATAACAACGTGTTTCAGTCATGCCATGATGTGGGAACTTGAGTGAACTTCGTTCTGGTAGTTTGAGCAATATGAATTTTTTCTGCGGATTTTTGACACGCTTATAAACCCAAAAAATATTTCATGCATAGCCATTAGTTTGGCAGGAAATCAATGTTTCTTACTTTCTGATAGTCGAATGGTTTTAAGTAGTTCGCAATTATTAGATTTTTTTATGATCGTGGAATGTCCTTCCAAAGGGTCTCGTGTCTGTTTTTTACCACTACTTCTTGTGAAGTATACAACAAAGTCAACCCCCATTGCACAGCTTTATTAACATTATAATATATTTTTTATGGCAAAAACCAATGAACAACTTTTCTTTCGTGGAAAATATTTAACCTGTAGACTCCTGAACCCAGATACAAACAAAACGACAGTTTGAGTTAAAAATTATTCGGGGATCTAAAAAGTTTTTTCGAAAGTTAAATACACCCTTTTTGAATATTAGATTGGACGATTACGTGTTTTCCTACCGAATTTATGCTGGAAGGAAAAATTCGTGCTTGGTTTTCACAACATATATGAATTTATTATAACTTCAAAATTTGGTAAAACGCATAATGCTCAACTGAAATTAGTATGCTGAGTGTACGTGGTAAAAACAGATTGTTGCAAATTGTGCGTTGTAACTAGCTTATGCAACAACTAATGTTAGGATTTTGCGCAACATCTGTCCCTTTGAACAATAAGTTGAATTAAAGAATGAGATTTCTGACTCCGATGTTTCTCAGAAGACTATGCCATTCCTGTTCGGCACCGTTCACTGGTGTGGTTTAATGCTGTCTATATGAATCCGTAATTTGACTTCTATTTTTCGAAGTCAATGCGGAGTTGTACACGTTTGTGCACATTTTTAAAAGTCAGTTTTCAGGAAGTTGATTATTCGAAATGGAAATTACACTACAGTGAATAAGCTTCTTAGTTCCTGCTATGTTTTCAAAGAATGATCACTTTCTTTTACTCGTGAACAAAGTGTACTCGACTGCATAAATAAGCTAGGTGATGGGCCGGTCGTCGTTAAGTATTGTGGTCCGCCCTTAAGCTACCTATTTACAGACAAAATTGGGTCCTTAAATGAACTGTAAGGAAGTGAGTATTTACGCAACTAGTTTTTTTATGCTGAGCACATATTATTAAGAGTAAAAATGTCTTCAGAATTATCAGAATAATGATATCTGTTCCACGCATCCCTAATGCTTTCCGTTAACAGAAGACTATGCTTAAGCCTGTATCATGGGTATTCAAACGGCTGTTGTTTACTTTCATCAAGTTATCATGCAAATATTATTGAAGGATAATGACATGTTTGTTATTCGAATTACTTGTGTTTACGCTTATGGTAAATTCAATGGTAAGCTGGTGTAGTCATCATGGCTAAAGTGAATTTTCTTATTAAAGTCATGTTATTATCTAATCTACCAATTTGCAGATTATGTCGGCCGATGGTTCTACACTCCTGGGCTACATCATAAAAGAGTGGACAGGATTCGTTCGGGAGGTTTTCACAGACGCTGATGACTTTTCCTTACACTGCAAGTTTTGAATTTGTTGTTTACACAATCCCCGCTTTCTCATATGCTTTTTCTAGTCTTTGTAATTAAATGTATATCAAACCACCAGGGAATAATCATAAAACTAAATAATTTTGAAAAACGTGATAGGCATTTTCAGGCAGCAATGTTCACTGCTAAGTAATCTTATCTCTATTCATTGCTAGAAGGGTTCAGACAGTCCGTTGTCGACTTCATTGGATAATGTCTTTTGCATTATTCGGTGCTTCCCGTATATATATTTCGGGCCCACATAAATGCTTTGATTTATTGGCCATGTTGCGCATAACCAGCATTTTTGAAATTTTTTCTATAGACTTCTTTAGTATTAACGTGCTCAAAGTACAGTAGATGTGCTAACTCATGAAATGCCATTCGGAATTTCCAAATGCGTTCTCCTTTCAAAAAGTTAAATTAAGTAGTGTTTTTAAACTAATAATGATGCAGCATAAATCTATAATGATCCAGTTATCTAAGGGCATCGGCTTTCGAAAGAACTTTTATTCAGCTGCATGCAAGATCTACACTTTGCAAAAATGGCTACTTAAGTAGCATGCAATTTCATACTCAAAAGAAGAGTATAATTCGTTTTTAAAAAACTTTTCTTCTTTCCGAATAATTTTGAACCCGACCTGCCGTTACACCTGCATTCAGGGTTTCAAAACTACAAGCTGTATATTTTCCGTGTACGGAAAACCATGCATTTCTCTACGGTGTTAAGAGAAGACCATATGAGTTTCATAAAAGTAAGCAGTGCATTTAAGCAATATTGCTAACTTTGCAAGCCACATTCGTAAATGCTGATACATGACGTTTCATGAACGGCCATTTAACGGTTTTAAAAAATCTCAAAGTAAGAAACTTTTTTAAAACCGAATTGTAATCTTCTTTTGAGTATGAAATTGGACGAAGACGTGATTTTCTACTGAATAAGTAAAAGAATAAATATTTCTGTGCATGTTGTTCATGAAATATAATTGAATTTTCAAGGGCATCGAAAATCAATAAGAAAATTGCACACTTCTTAAGTAGTCATTTTTTGCAGAGTATCGATCTTGCATGCAGCCGCAAATGAGTTCTTTCGAAAGCCGACACCCAGAGGTACCTGGATCATTATAGATTTATGCTGCATCATGATTAGGTTTACAACACTACCTTATTTATCTTTTTGAAAGAAGAACGCAGTTCGAAATTTTGGTTGTCATTTCTTGAGCTAGCACATCTACTGTAATTTCACCAAACTCCTACTACAGAAATATTGGCGCAATCTTTGATTTCTACTGAAACATTTCGCATACGTTGTCGTAATGCATTGTGTCCAATAATTGGACCTTAAAGGACGTAGAAAATGCTATGAATTTACTGTCTTTTGTGCTCATGGACGTTAAGATATAGTGGAGTCCCCTGCGCCTGACCATGGACCATCTGTCTAGACCTCTCGCGGGTAATCAGGAATTAATATTATCCGGCCGCTTTGCCGGTTCGACGCTCGTCTTCCCGATTTTCCATTTGAGATGTTGCTGAAAGCAATAAAGGTTCCAGCGACTTTTATCCGAGTTGCTGGTTGCTTCTGGAACTAATGCTCCTTACATGCGTTTGACATTTGCTTTAAACTAACTCATTTTGCCTGCGGTGAGGAGTTTGGCTTTAAAACCACCCGACCTGTGTGCTGATCCCTGCTCTGCCTTAACCAGTGAACGACAGCCCCACAAATGGGCCGGCCCAAAAGCCGGGGTGTGATTGGCTCATAGTAAGCGGCTGTCAGACTACAGTAAGTCAAGACTGGCCAAGAGAGGAATGTGGTATTGCGTCGAAACACTGCGACCAAACACATCACTAGCTTGTTAACAGTCTCCAGGAGTCAACAAGATGCGCAGTCGGCACTGGTGTGTCCACATCCACGGTAAGTCGGCGAATAGCAGTCTGTGCACGCTTAATTCTCATCTGACGCGTTAGGAGTCGTGGCTGTAAGCGTTGTCAGCTGACGGGATAACTCGATCTGCAGTAGCTCCCTACCGGTGCGTCTTGTATGACTCACCAACGTGAGATATGAGTCAGTCTTATTGTAGCCCAGTAGTGTAATGTGAAGCAGATCGGATGTGGCACGCGCAGACAGTCTGCCTAACTTTGTCAATCACTAAGCCGCTAAGACATTATGTTGCTTCGGTGACTGGTTGGGTGGATAAGGAGGTCGTGCGGTAGATGCTGTGCAAGCCCTCTCCACTTTAAAGTAATTCGAGCAGGAGTTATGATCATGCGTCCGCCTCATGTGACATGCGATTTATGCCGTAGTTCGTGAGAGTCAAATTGGCATATATGGTAAGCAAGGATCTTTGTAATTGTAGGGAGCGCACACCGATCGTTCATACGGAACTCACTCGTTCCGTTGTGCCTTAAAGGCTCTCTCTCAAGCCGAACTAGCAGCAGCAGCACAGCGGCGCATGATATATAGGCAGAATGGTATTACCAGTCTCCCTTGCCTTTTTCGGTAATACCATTCCGCCTATATATCATGCGCCGCTGTGCGGCTGCTGGTTGGGCTCGAGAGAGAGCCCTTAAGGCACAACCGAACGAGTGAGTTCCGTATGAACGATCGGTGAGCGCCCCCTAGCATTGTATATTCCCGATCGAAAACCGACAGGGCAACGGGCTCGTGGCCCGGTGGGTAGAGGCGTGGACTAAACCAACAGGTCGCGAGTTCGAGGCTCTGGTGTTCCATACTTCGGGCTTGGGTATGGCTGGCTGACGACGGCTCCTACCAGTCTCCCTTGTCTTTGTCGGCAATACCATTCTGCCCATAAGGATTTTTGTCTCTTCATAATTCTAAAAAGAATGAAAATTCTCATCGTATGCTCGCGGGTCTTTCCAGTAGGACGCAAATAATATGGATAATGTACATTTCCTCGGAACCTGAGCAAACACCGTGCAATTAGATGTATGAGAGTCATGAAAGAGATACGATTCAACTTGTGCTCAACTGTTTTTCCGATGTAAATGATGTTATGTCGTTGTGTGCAGGGAGTGGATTTTATTCTACACAGGCCATTTGTTAGAGATGACATAAACTTGGAGTTAGGGCGCTGGTGCAGCCAAATTCAATGATTTCTTTATTCAGCGAATATTCCCATGTTACAATTGAAAAGTCAAATTGGCTAACACGCGTTTTCGGTAATTTTTCGTCAGGCCAATACGATTACATGAAGGAGGGAAAATGTACAAAGTTAACAGTGTTTATAGGTGTCGCAAGGGCAATTAAGTTATTAACACTCATCTTACCTACGCCGCCCGCATGACGAGATCGGTGGGTTTTGGTCCTTAGAACTGAGGAAGGGGGTAAGCGAGTTATTGAATGATGTTCTTGGATTGAGTACACGGAGTACCCATCACTGTAATCAGGGATTTGAGGCGACATGTCGTCATCACGTGAGGTTGGCGTTGGCCACGGCAGAGAGAGCGCTTGTGTCAGGGTTTTCTGACAGCATAGCACCGGATTCGCCAGCCGTATAGCCCTAGCCTCGGCCGTTGCTAGTATCCGTTGGCGTAGGCCTTTAGAGAAGCTTGTTGGTGTCCGATAGACAACCTGAAATGCTTCCTTGGCATCGACTCGGTGATCCGTATCGATTAAATGTGCGATAATAGAACTCAAAACCGATCGGGTCTCACCTCTGTCTAGCCAGGCGGGCATATGTTCACGCGCCCTCTTTACCAGGCGTCTCGTCGTGCGGCCGATGTATCCCGCTCCACAGGAGGAAGTGAATGAGTAGATGCCCATTGATGTGGCTTCAACGGTAGTCTGTCTTTACCCCCCAAACGTAGCAGAGGAGAGTTTGTGAAACATAAGCGTACATTCGCCGCAGGGAATGCTCTCGTGACAGCTGTAGTTAAGCGCCGTTTGACTAGTTCGCTCGCTGATTTCTTTATTACTTGTCGCATGGCAGCCAATGAAATACTGCAGTACTTTTCACTATATGTGCTGTGGGTAGTTAACAGACGCGTGCTGTCGGCTCTCTTGTTAAATAATCCTAATACCACGGCCTTTGCAACATGCCTTGGAACCTTATAATCCATTTGTTTTTTTGCAGTTCCTGAAGACTTGGATGTTCGCGTTAAAGCTCTTCTCATCGGCGCCGTATTTTTGTTGGTACGTGCTGCTTGCCTTTACGACTTGCCAACCATTTAAAAATAACTTTAATGTTTTCACGCAATGCCAAAAGTGGCAATGGCTTCGAGATATGTAGAAAGTAGCAATTTGACGTTTATTTTAGACTCCTGTGAACCTCTTTAATTTCCTCTGGAGCCATTAACGGGCGACAATTGGAAGATCATTGGTTGACATCATGACTAAGAAATATGGCTGGTTTCGTGGTTGTGGTCGACTAAACTTGCTTTGTAAACGAATATCACGTCAGCGGGAATGGTTTAATGCATAGGTCGATAAGCATACATTTTCCAGTTTTTAAGAGGAATAGTAAAATCGCATTTGTCCAAAGGTACTCCAAGTCTATTACGTAGGCAAGAGGGTAAGTAAACGCTATGAAGCCTCAGCATTTACGTATCTAATAGGCCGACTTGACTAAAGCAAGATCCTTAGATGTGGACTTATATAAGAACGTATTTATCAGTATCTTTTCAACAAGGACGTCTTTTCTTCTTTAGGATTTCACCTTCTTCGAAAACAATCGAGGGCAGCCCGCCTGATTGTCTTCCTTTGTTGGCGAGAAATCGGAATTGTCGATTGTAACTAATCACCAACTCTACTTTTCACCTTCATCTGTCAACCGCAAACGCATCTATCAGTTCGAACTTTTAGAATTTCGCTTCACGCAAATAATTGGTTTTTTTCTGAAAATTGAGACCGATTTATTGTATGTACTTGATTACAACGCATGCAATTTCAGGAAAGCCTTTGTCTTTAATGGGAGATTGCAGACTTAAGGAAAAGGCTCTACCTTACCTGGTTTTAATCCTGAAAAGGCTACTGTATTAAGGTTGCTACATATCAGCTCCAGCTGTTGTAACACATAGTTGTTGTTTCAAACAAAATCAGAACAAGTGCACATTTTTGGAACTCATCCAATCATCTCACTGTTGTGGTTTTAAAAGGGTTTACGGACACTATTTAGGGCTAGGTCTTATTCTATGCACAAATAGAGTCAGCTTCTAAGAAGGCTCACAATGTTGACCAACAACGACTAAATTTGAGACCTGAAGGAGTAGATGGCTATGAATTAAAAGACATACAAATCGGCGGTCTCCATCCGTAAAATCGTCTTCATTTCGAATTTTAAAATCGCTGTGGGAGCGGCAGTGGATAATTGCAAGGAAAATGGGACGGCTGTTTCTGGCGAGCTGGCCGACGTCATTCACTTCAGACTTTTAAGGGCCTAGTATTCTGACTCTGGATTCTATGGGTATTAAACATTTTCAAAATGCACATCTCCACAACTTGGTTGCGAGCCCACTATCCAATCAGTTGCGACTGGATGAACGATCAACAAGGAATCCCGCGAGCTGTGGAATCTGAAATTGGGCATGGCTTACTGCTGAAGGCTTAGAAGCCAGATATGCATGGCACTTATTTAGATAGGAAATCAGATGCAGTCGCTAGAAGGTAATGCGTCACTCTTTTGACATATCGAATTTACACTCCATCTCATTGCTAACGTCCGACAAATTTTAAATGTTAATTCCAGTCGTCCGTAAACCATCCGCCGAAGGATCGCAATCGAATTCTAAACAGCACGGACACACAAATCTCACCAAGGGAGGCTTCAGCAATTTCCACGCGAATGAGGCATTTTGACAACAATCACACACCCCTAAGTGCCATCGGCGGGCTCCTTCACGGATTTGTGCTCGGCAAAAAGCTTTCGGCTAATTCGAAAGCCAATGAAATGTCCCCAACAAAAATGACTTTATCTTTGCATAGCAGGATTTGACGGTCAGCAGATATTGACCGTAAGTCCATTCACGAACGATTTGCGTCGCACCCAGACAAGCGGTCAATTTAGGAGTGCTCCTTTGAGGGAGCGGTCAGGAAAAATGGGTAACAATCGGGAGATGGCAAGCAAAAAATCCGTTGCCTAGGAATAAGACCTCTAACAGTGGACTCAAACGCCTTCATGCTATGTCAGCTGTTGCAGGCCTACTTTCACGCACTACTTGGACTTTCCGCGACGGCTTAGCAGGGGCTGGCCGAACGAACATATCAGGAGGTTACATGGACGATGGTCACTGTTACCCAACCTTCCCCATCGTAACACACGTACACCTGAATATACGGCATACATTCGCATTATGGCAGTTTATTACAAAACAAAATTACTTTTAAATAGGATGAGTCTGCACAACATGGGATAGGAACAGTTCCCAGGCATCTGTCAAAGACATGGCATTGAGGCCAAACCAAAGACGATACTGGACTTCGTCTATGTGAGCCCACACAGCTCGACCACATACAGGGCCTCCCTCGTGGAGTTTCCTTTTCAGTCTACTCCTGTATGCCTCAGTGGCATTGGTGTGCCGTCCGGTGGTAGGGTCCTGGAAGTTCTTTGAGTGGTTAACACAGAAATGTAGATAAACTTCTGAGGGAAGACGATTATAAGCCTTCCACTCGTTCTTTACCACTTTACTGCCTTTGGCGACCCATTTCTTAATAACAGAACGGAGAGCGGACCAACTTCCATCATTCACTTGTTCAAATAAATCTTTCTGTCAGCTAGTATCGTACATCCTCACCACCCATCACCCATAAAACCCCTAGTACCACCTGTCCCGTAAGACAGGTTGCTTTGGTTAGGCGGATTTTTTTTGGGTGCCATCACCCGATTAATATCGAAAAATGTAATGGAAGATCCCAAAACACCCCTATATTTCGTACCTTTCTCTAACATTTCAAGTCCACCATTATCGCTGGGTATAAGGTTTCCAAACAAGCAATTAAGGAAGGCAATCTGCATGCCTTCTGTTCAAATATATCCAAAAGATTCCTTTAGGTCCAGGTCATTGTTGGCTTTAAAAATACGCATACTTAGAAAACGAAAAGCTCACAAACACATTCACTGCGATTGCCGAGCCTAATGTCCTTGAAAACATTGAAGCGATGGCTAATATTTATTGCACAATTTATCCGATAATTCTTCTGGAGACCTCGTGTTAACCGTTGACAACAGCTAGTATGCGAGGCGTTAGTCCAATGAATGTTATCCTCTTCTAGTCTGTTTGGGCTGTCACTGGGCACTGGGCACACAAAGAATGTTTGAAATGTCATACCCGCTCAAAATGTTTTCCAACTAGCTGGAATGCAAGTTCAGCTGAAAGTGTACATCGCGCTCAGTATCTGAAAAACTACAGCGCGTGCTGAATTTTAGAAGGCATCCGCCGTTTCCGTTCAAATAAAATGCGTGTGAAAATATAATACTTATGGGCAGAAAAACATAACTGAAAAATATGCGATTCCTTTAGTAGTGGATTCTTTTACGATGACACAATTTTTTAACCGCATGTTTATCTTTTTTTCTTACCACTAAATTTCGTAAACAATGGTTTAAAAAGGTTCCACCAGTTACAATCAACATTAACCCTCAACTTCCAGTTGCTCCTAAAACCGAAAAACGCGTGTTAACTTTGAAGAAAATAAATTCTCCGGTATTTTCGTGATCTCGATGTTTTTTATAAAATACTCCATGTCGTTCATTTTTAAGGTTAATATTCTGGCATGCATCTCAGAATCTTATGAGTTTTCATTTAATGTAAACTTAAACAATGTCACTCGTTAATGCTCGAGGACGTATGTCCGAAAAAAGTTAACAATTTTCATCCTGTAGAAACTAACAGTAGTGGCTAATGCTTATCACACAATTAGTTTAATACTTTTTCTGGAGAAATGTGAGCGGTGTAAATCCGAATTCTCCTCTAATCGAGGCGCTTATTGCAAACTGGCACAAAATGCAATTTTACTTGGAAACGCGCAGAAAGTTTGGAATGCCGCGCCCGATTTAAGATCCAATCAAAAAGCTGAAGTGTAAGTTTATTTTTATTTGTTCATTGTGATAACATAGAACACATATGATGTGTGCCATATTTGACAAACTTTTGCTTGTCGTCTGCATTTTCATTTGCCTAACTCGCCTCTGTAAAAGTATTTCAACAAACTGCCTTCATGAATATATCCCAAATGTAAAGACAAAGAGGATTTTCATGACACAATCTTGTATTGAAAACAAGCATGTACAGCAGAATTTATTGGGGCCAATAAATTCTGCTTTGCATGCTTGTTTTCAATTCATACCGGGGAAAAAATGCTTCAAACAATCTTGTATGTTTGCAAGATCCAGGTAGTAAATTTGAAAGAATCTAGGGGTAATACCTTGGGTTAACGAACGAAAAGTAGACCTTTTCCGTTATAATATCAACAATTCCGATTCATTTATACATTACGAACACATGTTGATCACAGGAGATATAAAATACTATACGATGTGAGGATATAATGAAACTGTGTGGCTTAAGCGCCATTTCAGTCAGCCTACACTTACCGATCGTCGGGGAGTGTTGACCTTTAAATTGACTATATGTAATTTTTGAAGGTACGTCACGCATCAAAAATAAAATTTCGTTTAATAAACCTTTGTTTAAAGCTTACGCAGACTGGGCCTGAACATCCGTGCGCTCGGACTAGTTTGAAGCATGGGAGCAAATTTATTGACTACATTTCGGAGACTTTAATCGTGGCCGAAGTCTGCTTCAATGATTCCAACTAACTGGAAAAAGTCAACCAAGTGACGTGTTTTCTCAAATTATTTGCCTTGATACTACACCAAACAAAATTTAAATCTCTTGGATTCTTTTATTGCATTTTAAAGCACAGATAAGTAGAAAGAACAGAGACGTGAACGGCGGACATTGAAATGCACATTCTTTGGGGTTGCAGCACTGACTAGCATGGCCCAAATTAAAAAACTTTCTAAATACGGGGGCACGTTGGTCTTCTATTCTGTGCCTTATCTATCACCTGTGCGACTTAATTACGAACTTCTGGAAAAGCGCAGAACAATGCAAATTTGCAGAGTTTATTTGGAATAACTTACATCTTTAAATGATGGTACTTTGATGAGGAGTGCGATTAAATGCGAGTCCATGTTTGATCTTTGCTGGCCCTGGCATGACCATCATATTTTTCGCATTATAAAGAACACAGTGAATTTACTTATGCATTGAGAGAAGATACGGCAAATAGCGACCGACCTTAAGAAGCATAACAATATATGGAATTTTTTAAGCGGATGTAAGTGGTTACATTTTGCTGGGCGTGTATTTATAGTGAGCTCTGGTATTATGTAAAAGTGCGGGAAGTATTGAGCATGTTTGAAACCAAAATAATGGCATGTATAAACCGCACTGTTTGTAGAAACACATTCATATGCCGCTTAAGTTCAAAAACTGGATTATTCTATCTCGCGATTAGAAAACAAAACGCGTTTAATGCAATGACCACTAGTCGCTCAAAAAGCAATAAATTTTAGTTATTTTTATCTTTTTTTGCAATTTTCCCAAACGGTCATTAAGAATATTTTCATAAATATTCATGCCACATGCTAACATTTTTCGCCGATAGCCGTATATATGTGCATGTTATCAACCTACAAATAACACGGCTTACTGCGCGCTCGTATACATTGAAGTATTATACAAAACGGACCCAGTATACCGTCAAATTCAGAATAAGTGTTCGTCGAAAACGTCGTTAATATTGCAGGATTACGCTTTTAAGTAGATCATTCTGCAGTTTTCTCAGACAAGCAGAGAGACATGACTGGATAATGGGTTTCCTGCCCACCTTTTTATGACTCACCCCGAAGAGGAGATGCTATCACAGTTGTTCTAGACAGTACTGTACGGAAAGTAAGTCTGCAGTATGACTTCATCTCTTATAAAGGACTTGAGCGTATCGGTGATGGTGGACAATCTGCAGACGCTGAAAATACCTGCCTTTCCCTAACACCTGCTGACTTTTAATTTGCACACGTACGGGTTTTCACGCAAACGTTTTCCTCTGTATTCGTTATTTCGATTTTTGATATTTAAGCTGATGGTTTTCCATGTGTTCAAAACGATATCACATCTCTGCGCCTATCTCACTGACAGGAGTCAATCGCACAAAAAGGTTCCAAAATTACTGTCACATATCAGGACTAAAAATAAATGCATTATACTACTGAAACTGATCAGGGCGTAAAAAATTTCCTTAAACCAGTGCAGCCTCATGGATTTTTGCAGTGATTTACTAACTTCGAAAGTAATTAGGATATTGCCCGTTTAGACTAAGTATTTCTTAGTGAAGTAGACTTCAACTGAACATTTTGCTTTCCCCAAACATTGCTCCTTGATCCTCTGGAATAAAACTTACCAGGCTAATTCCGGAGGTCACTATGAATATTTGAGCTGGAATCCATCAGCTGAGGCGGGACTACCGCATAATACATGTAATGCGGCTCGTTGAGAAAACCGCTTCAATTTGACGAAACCAAACCCGGAGGTTACTCGGTGTAAAAGGGGGTAGTTTGAAGGAGAGGGTATTGACGTCGAGAGAGTCTGTTTGAGATTCGCTATGGGTCCTAGTAAAAATAGGTTGCGCAGATATATAAAAACAGGGTCATCACTTTTGTAGTGTAGACGGCAATTAAACTACAAACAATAATAAATATCTTACTCTGAGTAGGGGATGCTGCGTTTATTACAAGAAAAATAACGATAGCAAAATGAGTATAAGAAAAACTACAAAAGGTAAATAAGTGTACAGACTCACGATAAATAAAGCCTTCTCCACAAGCGTTGACCGTAGGGTGAATGTGCTGGGTAAAATCCGAGACGAAGTCAGTGAATGAGACTTGTCGCTCAGATGAAATTACGTCCAGTTAAATATGGCCAAAAGATATAAGAGTTTCGTGTCGATTGACTAAAAACGATTGACGCAAGTGAGTGCAATCAACGAAACAATGACACCAAGCAGCAGACGGACACAAAAGTCACGCTTTTTCACAAGTCCAAACCAAGTGTGTGTATTTTAGTTAATTTAAACAAAAGTACAGAAATGCTGAGGTGTACAAGAAAGTTGAGAGTGAAAATCAAAATTGTGAGTAAACCTGCAAATCCACCAGCTGAGGCGGATCTACTGCATAATACACCTAAACGGCCAACAGGCAGCAGGTAGTATGTACATGTCTTTTGAGTTCACCGTACTGACTAAACTGGTACTGTTATTCGTCACTTTTGCGCGACACTCGCAACTCGCCAGTGCAGCCTTCGGGTTTTTTCCTTTGCGCTCTGATTTTACAATGGTTTATTTTAGAGGATTCAAAGCAACGGTTTAGTACCCCGATTATCTGTCCGACGGAAGACGGTCGTGGACAAAAACGAGACATGTTATTCGTCAAGTTGTGCGATAATCGCAGCTCACCGGGTGCATCCTTCGAGTTTTTTTCATTTCCGTTCTGATTGTACTTTAGAGGATTTAAAGCAACGGTAGAGCGCACGACTCCAGTTAGCGGTCCGAGCCGAATTGCCCGCTAATGTGTCATATAGCGGCAAACATGGGCGAAACGTGCGTGTCTGGGCTTTTAGTTGGTGCTTGGCGTAGAAAATTTCATCAAACATGTAAAGTTGCCCAAATAATGAAAAGTACTTTTCATACCACAGAGAAGTAGCATTACAGATAGAGACAAGGGGGACTGGAATTGTCATTTCTGGCTCATTAGTCGACGTCAGTCGGTCATACCCAACTTCGAAGGGTGAAACGCATACAGCTCGAACACCAGACTTGTTGGTTAGGAGTCCAAAACTTCTGACCACTGAGCCACGAGCCCCTTGTCCTGTCAGTTGCAATCGGGCATATACAGTAGATGTGCTAACTCATGAAATGTCAACCAAAATTTCGATATGCGATATCGTTTCGAAAAGATAAATTAAGTGGTGTTGTTGCAGCATAAATGTATAATGATCCAGTTGCCTCAGGGTGTCCGCTTTCAAAAGAACTTATTATCGGCTGCATGCAAGATATATACTCTGCAAAAAATGACTACTTAAGTAGCATGCAATTTTTTTTATTGATTTTCTATGCCCTTGAAAATTCAATTATATTTTATGGAACAAATGCATAAAAATATTCATTCTTTTACTTATTCGGTAGAAATTTACGTCTTCTTCCAAATACATACTCAGGAAAGAGTATAATTTCGCTTTCAAAAGCTTTTCTTATTCCCGAAAAATTTTGAACCCGACCTGCAGTTACACTTGCATTCAGGGTTTCAAAACTACAAGCTGTATATTTTCCGTGTACGGAAAACCATGCATTTCTCTAAAGTGTTGAAAGGAGACCATATGAGGTTCATACAATTAAGCAGTGCATTTGAGCAATATTGTTAACTTTACAAGCCACATTCGTAAATGCAGATACATGTCGTTTCATGAACGGCCATTTAACGGTACTAAAAATCTCACGATTACAAACTTTTTTAAAACCGAACTATACTCTTCTTTTGAGTATGCAATTGGAAGAAGACGTGATTTTCTACCGAATAAGTAAAAGAATGAATATTTTTATGCATGTTTTCCATGAAATATAATTGAATTTTCAAGGACATCGAAAATCAATGAGAAAATTGCGTGCCACTTTAGTAGTCATTTTTTGCAGAGTATAAATCTTGCATGTAGCCGAAAATAAGTTTTTTCGAAGGTCGACACCCTAATGTAACTGGATCATTATAGATTTATGCTGCATCATGATTAGTTTTACAACACTACTTAAGTTATCTTTTCGAAACGAGAACTCATTTCGAAATTTTGGTTGACATTTAATGAGTTAGCACATCTACTGTACAATGATAGAGCGGTGCTAACCGATCATTTCTACGGAACGTGCTCGTCCCGTTGTGCCTTACGGACTCTTTCTCGGGTCTCGTCAGCAGTTACATAGCGGCTCATGGTATTGGCAGTGTGGTATTACCGACAAAGACCAGGGAAACTGGAATGGCCAAATGGCATGGATTAGGAGTCCTCGGCTTTGTGGCGCGGACTCCTTATCACATGCCACACATATACTTTTGCATTTGCAGTCCTGCTAAGGATATTGGGTAACATATCCTGATGTTGGCTGTAGGGTTTAAAGACCGCAGAAGCCCTCTGAATCAAACATGAGGCTGTTTGTATTCAGAAATTCGAAAAAAATTCATTTGAACCAAGTTGTCCAAGAAAAATACTAGACTATTGAGCTAGCACATTTTTTAAACGATTGTGAAAAAGTGCTGATGAGTCTTTCAAAATATTTATATGAAAAATTCACAGGGTAAAAAACCAGTTACCTCCTTCATCTTCAGACCGTTTGACAGCAGGTATTCTAGTTAAAATGTATAGAATACCCAGAAGATAGTCTATTTCACTTAAAAGTGTAAAAATCGGAAAAAGCAGAAACTTTGCAGTACGTCATTGTTGTAGCTCATGTAATGAATTTCAATAGCAATATAAAAGACGCATGAGGTGAGGTTTCATACAGTTTGGGTGACAGCATGTGACAACTCTCTCGCAGTTTACTGTCAATGGGACATCATAAATATTTAAAACTCGTATAGTTTTAGTGTGTAGCGGCCTTCCTGCAATATCAAAGCGCGGTTTTAATACGAATGCATTTAAGTGCCCCTCCCGATTTTTGCCTACGTACGCTTCCCTCTAACGATATCTACAAGGACCTTGTTAACTATGTACTGGTTTACGAAAACAGAATTTTAAGTGTTTATTGCTTATGCAAATATTTTGTTTATAGACTTATCAAGCGACGTCTATTGTTTTTTGTACTCTGTGTGAAAATAAATCACTCAGTCGACGAATAAATAACTGCTTTTTGTCTGTTGAGAAGGTGATAAAATATTAAAAAATCCTGCATGCTGATGGTATTTAGGTAAAGGACGTTTTAGGAAATATTACATCTTAAGGCACATAATAAATTTTTTTTTGAAATACATCGAACAACCCCTAATTGGGGTTGATACCAGTGAAGTAAACTACTTGAGTGCGTGGCTATTCGCTAAGTTTGAGGACGGGGCGAAACGTGTAATAATCCGACTGATTCGTTGATCGTTGTTTTTAAAATTCATTAGTGTGAATTCACCTGTAAATTATTTATTAAAACCCCCGACCACTTTGTTGAATAACATTTTTTGAAGATGTTACAAATTTGACTCATTCAATTGTAGTCGTTCTTTCGGAGTTGATCACCAAGGTTTCCTAGTGATAATAAATAAGTTGTATTAGCTATATACGCGTTCCCACGGTGAGTTTGAGATTGCTCTGTTAAAGGTATGTTTAGGACGTGTTGGCTAGTCTGATATCACCAAATGGGTGTTGCATGTCACGTATTTGTTTGCGGGTCGGCATGATTTCGCCTTTAATTTGGGTAATGATGGACTCGATATCTAAATGGTTTGGAGTCCTACAGGTAAAATCGCATATGGGCACGAAACGCTCTTGCATTCTTCAAATTGTATTTTAAAGTTAGCACGGTTTGATCTGACAGAAGAAAGATCACTTGGAATTTAACCGTCGTGAAGCCCTTGACGACTGTCTAATTTACACAGACATAATCACAACCATTAAACTACCCGAGACCAGTCAACCTCGTCACTTTAGTCTTGACGGTCAGTTAAATAAAGTGGATATCCTGAGTTGTATTGAGTAGTTTTTTAGTTAAAAGCCTTAATTTCGATGCCACTGTCTTGTCAACAGATTGGCAGATTGTTTATTAGCTTTCAGATATTAAGATAGATAACGGATTTAATAACCCTCCTCCGTAACTAAGCCATTGCGACAAGCAAAAACTGTCACATTAAATACGGTACGCTCTAATTTAGGAATCAGCTGGACATCCTGCAGAATGTCTGTCCGTTTTTATTGCGAAACGTCAGATATCACGCCTGTTTAAAGGCAAACACATTATAACTGCACCGCAGTTTACTTAAATATGCATACCGTAGTAATGAACAGAAGAATAATGCACCAAATGTTCACAAGGTATAACTGGAAAAAATGTAACACGCGTAGAAAATTGCCACTGATATAATTTCATACGTTCTTCATTGTTGGCAAGCTTGAAGTGGTCCTAAAGTACTGATACGTATATCTGCCCGGCTACGTTCTGCAGCATAATTATTACAAGTAGTCTGCGCAACTATCCGAAATAATATCTCAGCACTTTTGTCTCATGAAGTAAAGTTAATCATTTTAGCTTTTGACAAACTTGCTCCAAATGGGACGTTTACGAACGACCTTATACCTTATTCAAAACAAAGAGTGAGCTTTACAGGCAAAAGACACGTGACGACAGCATTTCTGGAGATAAAGTTGAAGGCTTTTGACTATTTATCGTATAATTAAAACGACCGACTCAGGCCTACAGTATGTGACCTAACTCATAGAATGCCCAGCAATTATCGGTTTTAAGGGGCACTGCAGACGTCAGTACGCTTGCTCTCCGTGTGCGTCTGACCACCGGGCGTCAAAAATTTACGCACATTGTTCCATTTCATAGAGAACTGTTTTGATTTAAACACATATATGCACAGTACGTGATCTACCTCGTGAAACCTAATGACAAAAACAGATGCAAAAATTTTCGGACGTTCTAAACGTTGCCCATTGGTTTTTCATCACCAAGGCACTTTAAGTAAATGCTCTTTTTTGTGCATTAAATGCGTCCGAGCAGTTTTCACAAATTAGAGTAAGCATAGACTTTACAATATGCTCGGACAGTTAACCTTGCAAACATTTTCCCCGAAAGTTAGTTAAGTATCTTTGTGTTCTTTCTTGGACGGAGGTTAATTTAACCTCAAGGGTTTTATTTACCAGAGCTTGTTGCACTTGAAAAGTAATTTTATGTCCGGCGCTTACCATACGACTCGGCCTGCTAATACGTAGAACGAAGTCTTTTGTTTGATTTTAAAAGTTCACATTAGAATCTGTGCGATTCCCTGCCCAAACGTGTATATACAAAATCCTACATAAAAGTGAGGCGAAACCAAAATGACAATCATCAAAATATCGTCTACATTTGAGTATACATAAAACACAGATTTTCTGTGCTGTCTAGTTTCTGCGTATGCGTGATTTAGAAATGCAATGAACAAAGCACTACCAACTTTGGCAAAATATCAGAATTAATATGGCTACTCTGCTGTGCATTCATAATTGCAGAATAATGACTAAAGTGCGCAAAAATGGCAAAAATAGCTTTGATGAAAAAGGGAGAAGCATATTCCCTCTTTTGCGAAAGGAGATTATCCGTATTATTTTGGAAACACGAGAGCAATGGTCTTAAGTGTCAGATTTTTTGGCTTCGCCATAAAAAATGTAGAATTCCCAAATACTCGTCAATGAGATGCAACGTTAGCGCACTACCTATAAAGGTAATCCGTTAGAGAAGGTTTTTAATTGATCGAAAACATATTCTTTGCTAAGGATTGTGGTAGACGTGCAAACATAAAGATTTAAACAACGTCTAAGCCATCACTTACTTGGAAAATGTCTTTAAAAATATCTTATTTGAATGTTTCGATTAAGGTGCAATAAACAAACTTGGTGTTTTTATGAGCAATTGATTGAAATCTGCGCAGATCGCGATGTATTCAGCGAGGTTTTAAGTCCAATCTGGAAAGTTACTTAATCCGGCACGAAGCAAAAAATGCAAATGCCTTTCGTGGACAAACGTTCTTGTTCTAAACACAAAATGGCATGTTTACGATTATGTCCGTTGATCTTATCTAAATTTTATTAGTCACTGGTCGTCCAGGCCACACTTGCCTTTGTTAAAACCTTCAACCTTATGGCGTCTGCATTGACAAAACCAAACGGAATCCTCATTAAATCGCATCCCACTTAATGCGAAGAATTCTCAGACAACCGTGTTTGAATCTATACTCAGAACGTAGGCTGCCGGCAAATCGCAAAATCTGATACTACGCTTTCACTTAAATGATATTTAAGTGCAAACATCACTTAAAGTCTTTTTTCAAATGTAAGGCAGTTTTGCTGTTATACGTTGTTGGTGCTCTTGCATAGACAGATGTTTTGCAAATCAAAAACTAAAGTTTAGTAAATTGCAACCATATTTGACATCTTCGGCATTTCTTGTTTTTCTAAAGAAGTTTGTATTTCTGAATAAAGTAAAATCCGCCTTAACATGTTTTGAAGTTTTCACTTCCCTTATTATTGTTCCTACTAAATATAGATATTAGGCTAACTCTGTGGTGTCGATTTGCGATTGATTAACAACAGTTTGTAAATTTCGGCACTTTTCGACACGCAGTGTACGCAAAATACGAATAATTAAGAAATCATTATCTATACAGACACCAAGATGCTATCTGGGCAAAATTTCAGGATGAATCATATTAATTGAACTAAACAACTTCCAGGACAAAAAAATTATTATGCATGTGGAAAGACGAATAATGGCGCCGTGTTATGGCTTGTAGCTCGAGTTAGTGGATTCGCTACCACCTCAAACTCGAAGCGGTCTTGTCCTTTGAGCGAGTTAATTTGACCGGAACGAGCACTCAATTTATTCTGCAGCTTCAGAGCTTAATTTATATTAGAAAAAATGTAAATGCCGGATGTAACTTTCATCTTTTACTGTCTGTGATGATTCATATCTAAATCATGGTAGCAAGTTTGCAGAAAAAGTCTCAGCTAAGGTGTAGGCTACAATTTGGTCAAATGCTCGTGGAAATCACACGATAATTTAGTGACAGAAAACAACACATAATAATACGGCAGAGCCGATGAACTTACTCGGAGAATCAACTAATACAGAATGTGAAAACACTTAGAAATATGCAGCAGAAGCAGATTAATGACTGCAACAAAGATAAAATATAATATGCTTTAATTGTATGGAAAATAGTTTTGTAAAGCATTTGACGAAGACGGTTTATTTGCATAGTTCCGTTAGACTATGCCTGATGCTTTATTCACTTTGCTTAGACGTTCTTGCGGTCTTTTGTCTGTCCAGTTTGTCCGTTAAAATCTACCCTTGAATTAAATAAAATACTCACGTGAAACGTAAAACTCGGTACAATTGAACCTTCCGTACTACAGTACTCCCATTTCAGTTATTTTCAAGTCAGTGTTAGCGGCTCGTATTATTGTTAAAACTGAAATACCGTCAATGACAACTCCTTAATGCCATTCATTCAAATCAGTTCTCCTTCTTGGGGAAAGATATACGTGAGCCTTTCACTACCCTATTCGTGACTAAAACAAGATGTCAACCCTATGAGAAAAACCTCATAGTGGACTTCCCTACAATGGGAACAGTTCATAAAACGTGAGGAGGACGAACACTAAGACGTTGGCAGAACAAAAGTATCTGAATGTATTAAAAGTTATGGACAAATCTCCGTCAAATTTAAACTCCTTTAATTAATAAGCGCAGCGGCGTGGGCGAAAACTGAAGTTTTGTTCAATTTTACAATTCGAGCTAGGCGATTCGTCGGTGTTTTAAACTTTAGGTTACTTTGCAGTCGAACGCAGGAAGAATAAAATGTATGAAAGGGTCTCTGATGCCGAATAAAATAAGATTTTTCTCCGTAATCATTTTTATCTAGTGTTAAACCCTATAGCACGGTAACAAAATTTTACCTCCTGTCTGATGCAGATGCGTTTTTCCCTACGGTATAAGAAAAATAACAGTTGCTAGGGTCAAAGCTTTCGATTGTATTGCCAGCCGTACTTCTTGTATGATTGACAGTATCAACATTATGCTAGTGAAAATAAAAATTATTCAATCATCTTAGTTCAACCTTTATCCCCGCACTGCTTATCTAAAATGCATAAAATTACTGGTTATTTCCTACTAAGCTTGTGGAAGACACGTTGTGCCGACAGATACTTATCGCTAGGTTTGTGCTGAGACACTGCAATCACAATCATCTACATCTATACACAAACGGATATATCATTATTATCCCATAAAGCCATAAGGATTTCAGGTGCGTTTCAATTAACTCACAAATGTCCAACCTGTCGAACATATGGATGTAAGAGAAAGAATAGACCTATAGATATATTTCAAGATGTCAAATCTCTTACAGACACGACCAAATAAAAAGGGGAATAGGCTGAAATGTTACGCTGCCAGAAGAATTTAATATCCATCTCTCTGCAGATGTAGAAAGTAAATGTACAATCAGAACAAGCTGGTGGCTGCAGTGTACTTGGCTTGATGACATTTCTAATGCATTCCCGTGCTCGTAGCCTTAGTAAACAATGTGTATCTGCGTTGCACTTGGTGATGCTTAAGGCACTTACCGTCTGTCGATAGACGGTAGTCAGAACGAATTTCATAGCCGAAAGGTGCAAAATTTGACGGTCTCTGAACACTGCGCCGGTCTTTGAGTTGCGAAAAACAGGCGCCAGATAAAGTACCACTAAAAACCGCTTTCATCCTCTTCTCGCGAGGCTCTCTAACATGAGCGTGTAGGGGTTGAATGGGATGGGTAATTTTTAAGTCGCTGAGCATAAAAACCATTGTTAAGAGCGCTCCTGTTAAGGTGCGCAAATGCAGTTATCCAGATTCGTGCACCAACAAAATCTGTTATTTTCTTCTCGCCGACAGAGGATCGGAGATATGTCTGTTCGATTCTGGTCCTTCTTGTTTATCTGCCTTGAAAATTTTCAACTGTACAGGTCAGTCAAACCGTGATCTGTTTGGATTTACTGTCAAGCAATTGTGAATACTGAAGAAATTCGGGTGTCGCCCTTATAGACGGGAGGATGTTTGAATAACATCATAGGAGACGTAGACTAGCGTGTGCGTTGTGCCTCTCCTAATTTTCAAAGAGAATTTCTACAGGTTAGCCACACTTACGTATTTTGTGAGATTTTTAAAACCTTTAAATGGCCGTTAATTAAACGTCATTTATCTGCATTTACGAATGTGGCTTGTAAAGTTAAAAATATTGTTCAAATCCACCGCTTAATTTTATGAACCTCATATGGTCTCCTCTTAACACCGTAGAGGAATGCATTGTTTTCCGTGTACGTGCACAGCTTGTAGTTTTGAATCCCTGAATGCACGTGTAACAGCTGGTCAGGTTCAAAATTATTTGGGAATTAGAAAAGTTTTTTAAAACCGAAATATACTCTTCTTTTCAGTATATAATTGGAAGAAGACATGATTTTCTACCGAATAAGTAAACGAATGAACATTTTTATGCATGTTTTCCATGAAATATAATTGAATTTTTAAGGGCATCGGAAATCAATGAGAAAATTGCATGCTATATAAGTAGCCATTTTTTGCAGAGTATAGATCTTGCATGCAGCCGAAAGTAAGTTCTTTCAAAAGCCGACACCCTGAGGTAACTGGATCGTTATAGATGTATGTTGCATCATGATCAGTTTTACAACACTACTTAATTTATTTTTTCGAAACGAGAACGCATTTCGAAATTTTGGATGACATTTCATGAGTTAGCACATCTACTTTAAACTAGCGTGTGCCTTATGCCTCTTCCTAATTTTCAAGGAGACTTTCTACAGGTTAGCCACATTTACCTATTTAATTCCACCTTGAAGAAGGAGACAGGATCGCTGAAACATGGGTTTAATTCGCTTGCAGTTTAGGATTTTAGTTCATCTTCATCCCTAGAGGCAACTGCGCATAACAGACGCTCGTATCTACCACTTTTTCTGATGATAGGCTGGAGGAAGAATTCGAACCGTATGACGAATAAAAGTCCTATTCCATTTGCCATGTCTCAATTCTTCACTACTGCTTCCTGGGACTCGTCTCTTTGCTCCTGTTGGCGTTTTATTTTACCGGGGTTGTTCATGAATATTTCGGCAAGTAAACAGCTTAGTGTATGCTATCATATGTCAGTGTGTAGGGTTTGTGGCATACTTGCCGTAACGTATGTTGATCGCAAAGTTGCTATAGGACGTTTTAAAAGTTGCTTATTTAAAGACGACCTAAAAATCAAGTCACGTCAAATTCATGTGGTTCATGCACATTTTTGCAGTTCGCAGACTTCTTCCGTTCTTTTGCTGGACTGACAGCAGGCAGCTGGGATGAAATTACCGACAAAGCCTGGACGAATGAAAGGAAAATTTCTGACTTGTTAGTCGAATTTAGTCAGCCATATCCAATCTCATGTTCTATTTGTTAGAAGTCCAACGGTCTAGCCACTGTAGGACGTCCTCATTGTCCTGTTGGTTGCGATCGAGTATATTAATTATCATAGAGAACTCAGACGGTCGCCGCAAGACTCCTTCGGGGTTCTAGATCAAACCGAAAAGTGCGACATGACAAGTATGTCCCGAAGCGCATTTGATATAGCCTATCGTAAACTGATTGGACAGCGAGTCAGTGAGTCGCTGGTTAGGACCTTTGAATTCTAACCAACAGAACGTGGGTTTTAACCCCCGCTACAACCAACCGTGATGTTGGAAATGGCCGACTAATGACCGTCAATAAACCAGAATTGGCGGTTGTAGTCTTCATTATTTTGGTTGGTTTTCTCTCTCTGCAAATATATATATATATATATCAAGTGAATAATTTTTGAAATTACTCAGTGCAGAACATGGCTTTTCAGGGTCAGAAACGAAATTTAAATTAACATTTGAGTCCGAGACAATCGACTGCTGTGGAATAACCACGTAATGCCTATTCTAAAAACAAGTAATGCTGCGAGTAGTATGAAATGTATATATCGAACGACTGTTATCGTACTCCGGGCACCGAAATTTCTGAAATTATTTTCCTGATTATTTTCTGGAGTTCATATAACTGAAACAGCTTAGGGAACGCTGGGAGACCCATTTAAGTCCCGAGTCCCTTGCAAATCTGTCATGCAGCGGCAGAATATCGACGAAACAGGTGTCTGGGCCTTTAGTTGGTACTTATGTCGGGCGTACGGCATAATACGTTTGGTATATATATATATATATATATATATATATTGGAAGGTAGGCCGCCCAAGAAATATAAGTTGAAAAAAGAGGCGTTCTTTGGGAAAAGGCACTTTATTGCGTGAATTTTCGACGCTGGTTCCCCAGGTCGTCGTCAGACGCAGACTGAGAGTAAATGTGCCGGCAACAGTTAACATCTGGCAGCGCACACAAAAAATCGATAGTCGTTCGCGTTTGCGTCCGTGAGCGGCCGTTATTTGCGTCAATCCGTCCCGATTGGCTCTCTCCTCTTCCATTTCTCCTTGAGACTTTTGTACGCGGTGTCCAACTCGATATGACGGTTGATGCATGATTCATCCGAGTGCATGGCCTCAAGGAACTCTCGGCCTTTCTTGAAGGGGCAGGCACCGACAATCCGTGTTCTATCCCAAGCAAATGTATGCCCTGTGTCCAGGGTATGCATGGCTACTTGAGACAGGTGGTCTCGCCTCTTTACTGCAAGTTGGTGTTCGTGAATGCGTGTAGAGGCGGATTTTCCTGGTTGACCACAATAAAATGCATCACAGGCCTCACATGGGATCTTGTAGACGACTTCCTTTCTTTCCATATAGCCGACCCTATCTTTCGGGGTGTACTATCAGAGTACGTAGTGTAGTCGGTGGTCTGTGTGCAGCAGAATTTGGTGCCTCTTTAGGCGCCTTTCCACGAGTTCAGACACGTTTTTGATGTAAGGGAGGGTTCGACATGTATTTGGCTTGGGTGCCTGACTGGGAATTCTTTGTTCCCTTTCCTTTGACTCTTTCTGTCACATGCATCGGCGCACAAAATCCTTTGGGTACCCATATCGTGAAAATAATTCACACAAGTAGCTTAGTTCGGTTCGGTAGATTTCTTCGTCCGAGCAGAGTGTTTTTGCCCGATCTACAGCGACAGAGAATGGCAGGTGGCGAGGCACTGATGATCTTCGCTTCGATGAAGTGCTTATGGCCCATCTGGTAGACCCCAGTGGTGGACCAGCTGCGCCAGGTGCGTCTGTGAGCATGTTTGTGTTACCGGTCCCAGCTGGTGGTCAGGGTTATGGTTGGCTGAATGAAGGTTAACACGCCCGAAGCAGTGCTGTATCAATCTACCCCGCAGACTCTGTCGTTTCCGCTCTGATATATGTGTATATATATATATCAGCGAGGAGGGACGACAGAGAATGCAGGTAGATTGATACAGCACTGTTTCGGGCTTATTCTGCCTTCATTCAGCCAATCATAACCCTGACCACCAGCAGCTGAGACCAGAAACACAAACATGCGCACAGACGCACCTGGCGCAGTCGGTCCACCACTGAGGCCTACCAGATGGGTCATAAGCACTTCATCGAACCGAAGTTCATCAGTGCCTCGCCACCTGTCATTCTCTGTCGCTGCAGATCGGGTATTTATCAATCAGGAATGGGCGCACACCGATCTATTGGCTTCACAAAGCAAACAAGCTCCGTATGTGTGGCAAAGGTCACGAACAGGCAACCAATTACCAGGCCGAAGTCGGCCAAGTCATAATAGCAGCGAGGAGGGACGACAGAGAATGCGGGTAGATTGATACAGCACTGTTTCGGGCTTATTCTGCCTTCATTCAGCCAATCATAACCCTGACCACCAGCAGCTG
>CACRXP010000032.1:1155218-1194225 GCA_902702965.1 Spirometra erinaceieuropaei | reverse complement strand
CTGGTCTCAGCTGCTGGTGGTCAGGGTTATGATTGGCTGAATGAAGGCAGAATAAGCCCGAAACAGTGCTGTATCAATCTACCCGCATTCTCTGTCGTCCCTCCTCGCTGCTATTATGACTTGGCCGACTTCGGCCTGGTAATTGGTTGCCTGTTCGTGACCTTTGCCACACATACGGAGCTTGTTTGCTTTGTGAAGCCAATAGATCGGTGTGCGCCCTTTCCTGATTAATATATATATATATATATATAAAGTCTTTATACGATTGCTTTTGACGCTCTAAGTCGCGCCTTAACGCAAAGAGGACGAGTAGGTCCAGCTGCACTATTGGTAATCGCCCTCAACCACCAATAATAAAACAGACATCTCCTGTCAATCGTCATATAATGTTCGGTTTGAAATGACAGTGCCTAAGTTCGACATAACGAGAATTTCGACAAAAACATTCAGTGAATTTAATTCTAGCTTTTTAACACACTCTCGTTCATTGGTTTTGCATATTGAAGTTTCATGCTTACCTGTACAAAAAGCCACTCGTTCTACAATAAGTATTTTTGGTATGGACCATTTTGCATTAATCCTCAGGGCACAATGAAGCAGCAACGGTAGTAAAATGGTTTATGTAACGACCAGAAAGCTATTCCCGCATCACATTCGGCCCCGTAAAGATGAAAGCGAGTTCGGCTTACTGTCGTATGCATGTGGTTGGCCTATAATGCTGCGCTACTTGTGTCTTTATTGCTATTTTTTGCAAATGCCTTTGATGATAGGATCAAACGAGAACCTAAAATGTCGGGTTATTAAAAGTTTTAGAGCAGTGATCGTGCCTTCTTTTAGATTACGTTTCCTCCGAATTCTGTTCTTGACACGTGCATTCTCTAAAATAAGTTTGGAATTAGGGGATTTATTTAAGTGAATTCGTATTTATTTGAAAGTTGATGTTCTGTTTTAATTGGGAAATATGAGCTAACTCTATTTTAAAGTTTTCAGTGCGCAGCATATCACTGTGCTCGTGGCTTACAGGATTAAGCGATTTTTGCCGAGCGAAATATTTTAGGCGTACGGTCTGGAAACCCGGATCGCATATGCGGAGACTGATGGAGTTTACATTTACTCGAGTGTTGAAAAAAGACAAAGTCCATGCATTGCATTGTTTAGTTGGTTTCTTGTTCCCTGAAAATACTACCATCAAACAATCAAACGATCCCATTTTCACAGTCTGCAGAGACCTTAATTAGTAAAAAATAACTACTTAGTTATTATAATATTTTAAATTGATTTTTGATGCATTTATAAATTCAGATATATTTTTCAGGAAACGTGTGTACAATTAACCGTTCTGTAATTATTTGGTAGTAGATAACGTTTTCGTCAAATTCCACAAACGGGAGGAAAATAAAAATCAGTTTAAGAAACCTTCTCTATTCGCGAGTAGATTTGGACGCAATTAGCTGTAAAGCTTGCATTCAGGGTTACCAAGCTATGAGCTGGTGTAAGGAAAATCGTACATTTCAACACGCTGCTATATCGATACCATATGGAGATAGGAAGATTTTTCGATGGAGTTGAACCATGCTGTATACATAACAAGAGACATTAATAAATGCATAGATGTGGTTTTTTATGAAAAGACATATCGCGATCTCAAAAAATCTCGAAATTGGAAAGTTTTTAAAGTCCGGAAGATAATGTTCCTTCAATCTAAAGTGGAGGTTATTTTCTACCAGGTGAAAAAATAATAAACATATTTAATTATGTTTTCCTTGAGAAATATTTGAATTTATGAAGGCACCGACAACCAATGGAGGAAAAAGCATGCAAAATACGTGGCGATTTTTAACAGGTGTTATTTTCGTAAAGCCGACACTTAATTGTAACTGGATATCTTGCGGATATACTGCACGGTAATCTAAATGACAATCCTACTTAAGAAATCTTTTTTAGTCGAAAACACCCGAGACATATTGCTAACATTTCATGTGATAACACATCTACTTTACGCATTATTTTTCAGACACTACCTTCGATCGCTTGCTCTCGGTTGTCCTACTTGGTCATACCCCTCTAATTGCTGACATGACGGTTGTATCGTCTTGTTGTTGTGAGCGACCGCTAGGTCGCCCATTAACTTATGGTTTTCGACGCCGCTCTTGGACGCAAAATCGTATTTAAACGCATTACTAAGGGTTCCCGACTGTCTGCTATCTTATTATTTTAGTAATATTTAACATCAAATCGGTTCCACGTTGACAAACACCAACGTTTGTTGCAGTGAGACACGTACATTGTACCATCTGGTTGTCATTTTCCTCGCCAGCTGGATAAAAGCTGAATTTTGCCCCTCCTTGTCTGTAAAAAAGGAGTGACAAATAAGTTTTCTGCCCTTAATCATTTATAGCGCATTACGAAAATGTAATATAGAAATTGGCAGCTAATAAGGTAACTTACAAAAAACCTTATTATCCGATTGCGTGAACCCCATTGGTAAAAAAACGCTAAAAGGAAGATTATAGAATTTGCAAAAACAGTGAATCATTCTAGATGCATTAGTCGATTTCTTAATCTAATACCTACATCTTTCCTTAAATTAGATTTTTGGCTTCCAACCCCCCATCTGCTGACACCAAAGACTTGATCTTCTCTTGGGGCTTTAACCCTGTTTATTTTACCGAGGCAATAAGTATGACGATACATGATGCCTTTTAAAACATTTTCTTAATTCAAAGTCATTTAGGATTCGACGCTGTGCGTACTTTGCAAGTTTTCTACTGTACTTACCCCGTGCTCATTAAGTTGTTGCATACAATCGCAGATTACGAAATGATCTGTCTGCTGATTGCGATGGGTTTATATGTCCGAATTAAAATCGGTGAGCTACAAAAAATGAATTTCCTTAATACAGGCTGTTTTTCGCTCAAATCCAGGAAAGGTAAATTTACCTGTATCCTAACCCTAAAACCGACCACTAGCAAAACTTAATCCATAACGCCAAACGTTATTCTAATCTTAGCCATAACCGCAGCAGTAACATTTATCTTCATCTCCTTATAATTTAACTCAGGGCCACCTGCACCACTGGGGTTTCCGATTCCCGCGTTCGTCCTTAAAATCCCCGCCGGAGCGCAGTTTACATCAGATATATAACTCCACATACTAATAGCACAGGTAATTACTCCAGTTTCCAAATGCTGTTCTCTTCACTGTCGTCGACATTCTGCATCTGTATGATAGCTACGAGATGTTCAGCTGGCCATTGGATTCCCACGAGTTTTCCGTGTGCTTTCTGATATTCCAAATTGCCGTCCCTTTTAATCTGCACGAAATGGGAGCTAATATTTTGCAATAAACATTTCTAGGCACGGCCCGAACGTTGAAAAATACGCATGAGTAAAAACCCGCCAACTGCTGCAGAATAACCGTGAAACATTCACAGGTTGTCAACAGGCAGTCATTTGTATAAAGACACTGCTCACTAAGTTCGACGAAAAATTACAAACAAATAATTTACCGTTATTACGTCGTGATTGCTAAATTGAGGCATTTAAAATGACAAATATGTCAACTCGACAACCATCATTGAAAACTAGTAAATTTCTGTTGACGACGACAGAACCCTGAGATTTAATGAGAAGACAATACTTCAGTTAGAAGTCTCACTACTTTTCACAAACGTCGCAACCAAAGAGGCAGTAGATTACGTTTGTGGACGCATCAACCAATTGGCAGGAAATAGGAGCGTCGACGAACACCCCCAAAGAACTATTGTTAACATGCACAATAACTATGAAGTTCCTTTTGACAACCTACTGTATAAACAGACAAACGGCATTGCTATGGACTCATCTCTTAAACAACTCTCAACCGACGTCTTCTTGGGTAAAATTGAGAAATTTCAACTAAACGACCAGGCCACCAGGCTAAGATATTAGAATAGCCACGTTGATAAGATCTTCGCAATCGCCGCTTCAAAAGACAGTTTAGTTGTCCTCATAACTGTTTTAAATCTAGTAAATCCGTCGAACGCGTTTACCGTATAAATGGTAATGGGAGGTCCACTTCCTTTATTGGATGTCCTTCTAAGCAGAAGAACTGACGGTAGCGTTTGAAGGAGAGCCTATCGGAATAAAGCTTTGCGAAGATAATATGCGAACCTCTGTAGTTTCGAATGGCCAAAGCAAAAAACACAATTTCCGCCGTTTGGCACGAAATGCTAGAAGAACCCGTTCGAAGGAAAGTTTCGACGACGAAATACGAAAGATTCCAGAGGTGCTTTGTGAAACAACAAACAAACGAAGACTATTACAGAGAGACCCGCAAAACCCATCACACTGGCGGTGAAAGAGAAAACTCCGATCCTCAAAGTCCACTTCAGGAGGACGCAGCAAATGAATTCCTAAGCAGGCGTCTTTTCAAGATTGCTTTGAGAACCTTACCAGAGGCAGGAGTTCGGCTTTATTATTCCCGTTTAACATACAGGAGGCAAGAATGGGTTGCCAGCTCAAACCAGCCTCATGTGCATTAACTCCTCAACCACTGAGTCCAGGTTTGCTAGCAACTGCAGTAGTGACTGCCATCAGGTTACGGAAGCTCGTTTTCCGCGCAGAAAAGAACCCAGAACAGGACCCACGCATACCCTGGTGAAACACCTGTTAACCGCACGCCCTTCTCTGGGTCCTCCCTCCACCCCCTTACCCTCAATGCCTCCTGATTCACTCTGTCTTATTTCTCTCCCCCCCCTGTTCCCCAACTCACTTGTATGGACAGACGAACTGTAATAGATTTCTCTTATCTCTCACAAGTTTTACTTGTATCCCCTTCCCATATAAATAAACTGATTCGCTTAAAATTTGTCGAAAACGCAAGTATGCTCGCCAGCTGGTCTTTTGACATTTTTATCACTTTGAAAGACGAAACTTTGTCAGTGGATGGTATACAGTTTCTGGATCCTCTCAGTTTTATAGGACCGCATAAACCTCTTAGATGTGCAAAAGAACGACGCTGCCCACTTTTGATCAAAAACGGTAAGATACAGTTTCGTTGACAAAGGTTAGAACAGTCAAACATCGGCAGGTAAGCGCATAAAATTTTCTCGGTTCAGAACTTCAAAAATAGACTTTTTGGGTGTAACTTTAGATGTTCAGATTTTTGATATCTTAGCGCCAAGTTGCACAATCACTAAATTCACTCAAGTTTTGCTGTTCAAAATTTTGAAACATTTTAGACTCCAGTTGACGTTCGAATTTCATAGGCTTGGTTCTATCCTCACAACGGTCAGACAGTAGTTATTTCACAACATCCATAGTCAATTGATGAGGGAACGAGATGAACCGACATCAAAGGATCGCATGACTCTAACTTCAGGTGCATTATGCGTTCATCTGATCGGCAAAAGATACTCTCGTTAAAAAGCACTCAAGGAAACCTTAAACGATCAGACATCCATCTTTTTAGACTGTATGTTAAGAGCATAACGTTGGGAGACGATGAGCTTTAGCGGTACGTTGCTCTGTTCATTTTCGACAAGCCGAAAAACATTCCACGACAGCGTTAGTGGTTTTTATTGAAAGCCAGTTGATGGGTGTAACTGCTCTGAATTTTCTCAGACTTTTGTTTATCTGGATGACAAGGAAGAGAATATGGTCTACCAACTGCCGCCGCATAATTCTCCTTGAAATTTGAGGTTCCACAGCTGTAGATCGAGATGATATCTGGCGATACAAAAGTGGCAATCGAGCGTTTGTTTATTACTGGTAGACATAAAGACCTCCAATAGCTTATCGATCTATTTTAGTCTCTGTTCTTGCCACAGGCAACGATCCTGCCCACTATACATCTGACCTTTTGGCGACTGAATGTCTGACTGGCATTTGCCAGTTATCTTGCTACGAAATCAGTGGATAAGACTGTGCCGATTCGCGGTTATTTATTTCCCCCGTTTACTGGATCAGGCAAACTCCCGTTGACGTCTCTTACGGCAGGACCCAAATTTGAAACTAGAGACAGGCGCTGTAGGTGAATGACGAGAATCCGAATACTGGTATGGGGGTAACTGGCGACTCTGGCTTGTATTTGCATGAATTTGCGCACGTTTATAATCTACGAATTTTCACACTTTTTCGGGTATTTCGGGCCAATCGCGTTGAGCACAGTAAGGGCAGTATCGCGCGGTTCTATTGAGCAGCTTTATCTAGCGAGACATTCAATGAGGGAGGACGACACACTTGTCAGCGGCAGAAATTAGTAGTCCGGATAAATACTATTGCCAGAAATATTCCTATTTTGTGTCGAGCATGGAACCAAGAGTATCTTGCTAATCTTACGAAGTATTAACCGATATTCTGATATGCGTTTTCGTTTTAAAAACACGGCCTTTTACAGTGCGGTTCTCGTATTGATTATCATGTAGAAAAATTGTGATAAATTTCCGTCACGTCAGGATTCGGTTTTGGATCGAGTTGCCTCCCGACTGCTTGCAGAAATTACCGCTTACAAAATGACTACATATGCAGTATGTATTTTCTCATTACTTTCCGTCACCCCTATAAATTCAAGTACGATTTTAAAGAAAACGTAAGTAAAAAGTATAATTTCTTGTATTTAACTGCTGGCCAATGACGTCACCTTTAAACTTTATGCCGAAAACCTGTACCCAAGCATACCCTCAGGCCTCATGGTCCACAACATGCACTGATCGGCATTTTACAAAACAAAAGTGGGGGACGACATGGGCCTATAATTGTCTCTGCCAATCCAACCCAGTATTGGTACAGTAAATGGGTTAACTCATGAAACGTCAGCCGAAATTCCGAAATGCGTTTTCGTTTCGAAAAGATTAATAAGGTAGGCTTGTAAAACTAACCAGCCTGCAACATAATTCTGTAATATTTTAGTTACCACAGGATGCCGGCTTTCGAACGAACTTCCTTCCGTCGGCATGCAAAAACGGCACTCTGTAAAAACTGACTACTTGCGTAGCATGAATTTTCCTCATTGATTTTCGATGCCTCTGAAAGTCCAATTATATTTCATGGAAAACATTCATAAAAATATTCATTCTTTTACTCATTTGGTAGGTAATTTAGTCTTCTAATTTTATGCTCGAAGGAGGGACATAATTCAATTTTCAAAAACTTTTCCAATTCACGAATAATTTTGAACGCGCTTTACCGTTACACTTGGATTCAGAGTTTCAAAACTACAAGCCGGATATTTTCCGCGTACAGAAAACCACGCGCCTCTCTACGGTATTGAGAGGAGACCATATGGTGTTCATAAAATTTAGCATTGGATTTGATCCATATTGTTAACTTTACAAGCCACATTGGTAAAAACAGAGACATGACGATTTATGAACGGCCATTTCACGGTATTTAAAAGTCCAACAATTCAAAACTTTTTTTTTAAAACTCGGATCCTGAGCTAACTGAAATATTATAGAATTATGCTTTAGACTGAGTGGTTTTACAACCGACTTAATTAACCTCTTCGTAACGAAAACACATTTCGGAATTTCAGTTGACATTTCGTGAGTTAGCCCACCCATTCTATTTGTTATGCGTGCGTATTCTCGATCTTCCATCAAGTCCCAGTGTTGGTTCAGGACATCTAATTCGTAGCCCATTTGAAGGGCAGAGCACACACGACAGTTCGATCCACGATGTCCACCGTGTGCTTCACAGCAGGGTTAGAGCAGATGTGGTGACTTCCGCGTTAATCCTCTTCATGTTGATAGTGAACGTGCATTGCGCCTACCGTACTTTCTCCCCCCCTCTCCCCCACCTAGGCCCGGTGTCAAAACATAGTCAAGAAGACCGGAGGTGGGAGAGGGCGCAAGTGGATGGCACGGCCGAGGCCGCAATTTGGCGTTCCACTCCACACCCTCTGGTCCACAAAACAAATAACTAGGCTTTTTGATTAACGACAACACTGGGGAGTGTGCGCGACGCACGCCGACAATCGAAGCTGCTACCGCAACCGGAAATGTTGGCACTTTTATGGTGCGCAATTCCGACAACGCCTGCCAGGATCCCATATGGCCCCCGTGTTGGTCCAGCGTATCTACTACGGTTCCGGAGCACTGAGCATTCATAACTATTGTAATGACAGGCCTAAGTCCGCCAATATCAGATGACCAACCTGGCCAGATGGCGGACTGCTGCCCGCGGCGCTCCAGCGGATCTGCTTCCCGTATGCAAACTGACGCGCTTTTAAACCATCGTGGTGCCCTAGAAGTCGCCAAATGACGGCATGGACCGGAGATGTCGGTCTGCAATGACTCCCTCTTCATGTGGCTTTGATGGCAACCCCACCTAGATGGAATTCTAACCGCCCTTTTTCTTGTTTTTGTGGAACTCTGTTCCATCGTGGGCAGACCAGCAATTCGCCACACGAATTTAAGGTAACAATAGGGAGATGGCACCCAAAAAATTCGTTACCTAGAAATAATACCTTTAACAGTGGACTCAAACGCCTTCAGGCTATATCAGCGGTTGCAGGCCTACTTTCACGCAATACTTGGACTTTCTCCGACGACCTAACATGGGCTGGCCGAACAAACATCGCATGGACGATTGTTGCTGTTACCCAACCTTCCCCATCGTTGCACACGTACACCTGAATATACGGCATATATTCGCATTATGACAGTTTATTACAAAACAAAATCAATTTTAAATAGGATAAGTCTGCACAACATGGGACAGAAACAGTTCCCAGGCATATGCCAAAGACATGGCATTGAGGCCAAATCAAAGACGATACTGTACTTCGTCTATGTGAGCCCACACAGCTCGACCACATACAGGGTCTCCCTTGTGGAGTTTCCATTTCACTCTACTACAGTATGCCTCAATGGCATTGGTGTGCCGTCCGGTGGTAGGGTCCTGGAAGTTCTTTGAGTGGTTAACAGAGAAATGTAAATAACCTTCTTAGGGAAGACGATTATACGCCTTCCACTCGTCCGTTACCAAAATACTGCCTTTGGCGAACCATTTTGTAATAACGGAACGGAGAGCGGGCCAACTTCGATCATTCACCTGTTCAAATAAGGCTTTCCGTCGGCTAATATCGTACATCCCGACTAGCCACCGCCCATAAAACCCCTATTACCACCTGTCCCGTAAGACAGTCTGCTTTGGTTAGGCGGATTTTTTTGGGTGCATCTCCCGATTGTTACCGGATTTAACTGTCAATCATTGCTTGTGCCCGAGGCCATTTATGGTCTTCTGACTACGTCTTAATACCATGTTCCGGGACAATGAGCTGATGCACGCACAAGTCACTGTCCCTGCACACACTCTGCTGTAGGGCATACAGTGAACATCGTCCTCTGAGATGGTTGAACTGTCGTCATGATCACTTTAATCATCCTTAGTTTTCCTACATGCTTCGCTGTTTACGTCCAAACAGCTCTGACACTAGGTATGTCAGACGGGAGACCTAGAGAAGACATGAATTAAGGAGGTGGGTGTAGATAGAACATATTCGAAAGTTCAAACTCACAGGGCGCGTGATTATCTGTGCGTGTGTAAGCAATTTTTGTAGACTAGCGCTGTGCAGTTTTTTTAACTATCAGCAACCGTAATATCGTAATTTTTTTTGTTAAACTTTGTACTACGACCAAGGTTATATTGTCAGCTAAAATTTAACTCGAAACTTTTGTAAAGGTCAATTGTCTGTTGCATGTTTTAGACACTTTTCTTTCCCTGTCCAGCCACTTACATTCTTCGCTTTCGATGAGATTCGATTGCACGATCCCTATTGCGGTGGGTCTATGCACAAACAAATGCTGGAAAATTAACTAGTTTAGATGGAGAGTTGCTGACAAATGGCTGCCACATTAAGCGACGATCAGGCGGTCTGACATCGCATCGGAGCCGAGCCGAGGTTTCCGGACAGTCAAAGCAACCAAGGAGACTTCTCATTGAACAGATAACAACGCGCCTCACTGTCATATACATCCCCGGAGTGCGGTCTAATTATGTGTAGTTGCATCGTTTTGATTTTCTGCTACCTTCATGAATTTCCCATTAAGTTAACGAGTTCTTATTTTTGGGCTGGTGCTTTTATGAGATAAAATAAACCGCAGCCAAAAATATGGCATTCATTCAGTCAGGAAGTTTAGACAGAGTGCAGTTTTAAGGAATGTTTATGAGTTAAATGCAGCTTTGTAGAACAACCTTACTCCAACTAACTTCTCAATAAGCCGCAGGCTGAATGGTCGCATTGTATCGGAACAGCGTGTCCGCCTTGACACTCAGGGCTAAACTTCCGGGTTGGGCATACATGCCGCCCATCCCTTAATGCGTTATTTTGCTGTCGGAAGCTGTTCACAATACAAAGTGATGATGATGTCGGCGTGACGTGGTTTGAATATTGTAGCGTTTCAAGGAACGACCGAAAGCGTCCCAACATCTCAGGAGGCCTGACATTTTATGGGGACGCGACAGCCATATTTTCGGACATTCACTGGTCTCCAGTATAATTAGCATGTTTAATGACTTTCCCCTTCCATACTCGGTGCTCAGACTTTGTCAAGGCGGAGTAATTAGCCGCACATGAAACGCACAGACAAACGCTGTTTCCAATGCCAGAGTCGATGGCCCCGATGGTCGGTCACACGATGGATGATCACATCAACATCGAACACCCGTGATGAAATTGAAGCGACTAACGCCGCGAATATTGACTACCGAGCAGTCACCAAATGCAACAATCCCCGATGAAGGAGAATGGACCGCGGATTTTCTTAGGTATGCGGTAGCATGACGATTGCATCCTATTCATACTGCAGCCCCTTGTGCATGAACACGCGTATCTGCTATTGTCTCTGATGGTGCGTTCGAGCACGAATAGGAAACTTCAGGCGAATGAAGCTCTTGGTTCAGCGATCGTGTTTTCCTCCCGAACGCGCAAATGCAAAATATCGAATTTCGGCGCAACAAAGACTTCCTTTTCGTTTAAGTCCGTCTGACTAGTAATCTGGGTTGACAGTGTGTATCCTGAGAACAGAGTAGATAATGACTGGTCAAGTCGTCAGCAGTCCATGAAGAACATTTACAGACGGTGGGGCTGTGTAAAGGACTCCCTTCCATACCCCACTAAACGACCGTACGATGACAGATAATCGCGTCTAGTCCTAGATTGGTTTCGTGGGCACTTTCTTGGGGTCTGAAGGTAGGATTTGCAAGTGACGAAACATCTTATTGTTTGCGATGAGAACCTGTGTCCGATTTTCTGTCAAGCAAAATTGAACTTGGAACAGGATGCTTTCGCCAGCGCGTCAAATCACGCCCTCATAGTTTTTGGAGAGAAAGCAGGTACCTGGCGTGGCCGGAGCGCCCCCTTGGCGCTCCACTACACCTGACTCGGAAACCTCTAGGTAGAAGTGCCATAAGGCCATATAAAGAAGTCATTGCAGCCCGACTCTAAGGCCGCCAGTCAGCCGGTTCACACAAACACATACTGTGACTGTCCTGCAGACCTTGAATGCGATGGCAGATGATATAAAGATCTGGAAAACAATCAACTGTGTTGACAACTCGCGGAAACTACAGAAAGATATCGATAAGTTGGCTGCATGGTCCAGCAAGTGGCTCCTAGCGTTTAATGTACCCAAATATGTCGTCTTGCGCCTATAATCTGGTCGGAAGCGCTTTCCAAAACACCAGTACACTATAAATGGTGTTCCACTAAAAGAAGTGGGCACGCACAAAGACTTAGGTGCAAAAGAGTCGTCCAAAAGGCAACCAGCATCATGCACTGGATTAGGCGTGCCTTTACAATCTTTCCTTCAGAACTCTTCTCACAGATATTCGGCACGTTCGTCAGACCGCTTTTGGAATACGGAATGTCAGCATGGGCGCCCTAAATGAAGAAAGATAGTGATGCCATAGAGCAGGTGCAACGACGGGCCACAAAACTGGTGAACGGTCTCAGGACTCTGTCCTATCCAGAAAGACTGATCCAGTTAAATATGTTCCCCCTATCCTGTAGACGAATGAGGTGTGACCTGTTATGGACATTCCGCATTATCCACGGGCATGAATGTTCGCTCAAAACTGAAGACTTCTTTGAATTCACGACTATGAGTTCCCTGCGCGGTCAATCATACAAAGTCAAACGGGAGCGTACACGCCTCGACAATCGGAAGTTTTCCTTCAGCCAGCGTGTTGTTCGACCATGGAACTCACTCCCAAGTGAAATAGTGACATCTGACACAATGGCTGTATTCAATAGGCAGCTGGATCGTTTGATCTTTGACAAACGACGACTCTCACAACAGGACTATCTGCGGCCAGCCATAAATTTGATTTCCTGATTTCATCCTATGTAACGCATCTCTGACGTTTCATGAGATTTTCCCTCGTAAACTACGCAAGTGACGGCACTTTGTGCTTATTGTATATGATTGCACTTAAAATTTCATATGTACATGGAAAAGACCTCTTTCGTAGTCCAGCACGGTAAAAATGATTTTCATGGACAAACATGCTACTGGTAAAATGTTCGTACGATGTACATTTAACAATTATATTTTACGCACCGTTTTCAAATGGGTCATCAAGAGCATTGCCTACTACCCTGAAAATATACAATACTATATACACAACACACTGGGCCGATCGCGATGTTCAAATTATCCCGTCAGTTGACAACCTTGCAAGCGGCGTTTTCAAGCGCACCGTGATAGCTTCAAGTGCATCCGGTTGCTTATAGCAAGGAAAATGCACCGAGTCGACTACCCCATTCTCTGTTCTCGTTCCCATCCACACATACAACAGTTTGACCGACGTTGCCCACTACAGACTGCCGATTAACCTCTCGTAGGCATACCGTGACACTCGAAAAGAACCTATAATTCTCTGATCTATTCATCTTAGACGATTTGGCAGGCTCCGTATTATAAGTTTCTTAGGAGGACAGAGAAGCATGTACGTCCCGCCACATATCAGGGCAGTAAGGCCAAGGTTAGGGTGCGCGCTGGGCTTAGGATATGGGAATAAACACCCGCTGGCATTGAAGGCAAAGCCTTCTTTTATATGTATGGGTGCCCGTTCCCCTGTTTTACCGAACACTGCGCTACGAATGACCGCCACTGCTGTAGGCGGCAGTACACGAGCAACTATTTGTCACTCGGAACGTTAGACCCAATGGCCGAAGATCTTGGAGTCGGCGAGATATTTGTGGTCTGCTTTCAGTACGGTAACCCACCCTTTCATCAGTATACTGCTACCGGCTGGTGTCGGGTCCAAACTGGCCATGTAACGAGTGATTTTGTCCTCTTGTTGGTAAGTACACATGACAGAAGTATCTCTGTCAGCATGTTAGAGCACGGACACCAAATTTTGGCGAGCGCTTCCGTATGTCAAGAACGTTTCGGAAGCTGTCGGCCGCCTTCTCGCACCGCTTGGCGTCGGAGTTGCACACAGACCGGAGGCAACCACCAGGCGGCAGGTAATTAAACAAAAAGACCCGCTGCCACGGCAAGAAACGTCTGAAGTCGTTTATCGGATTTGGTGCAGTTGCGGACAAAGCAACTACGTCGGAGAAACCGGAAGACAGCTCCGAACGCGAATGGTCGAGCACGCTTAGCGGTGTGGAGAAATGACGTCAGCTCTCAAGTTGAGGCTCATTTAACGAGATCCGGTCACAAAGTCAATTTCGACGAGGCCGAAATTTTCTCTAGAGGCGACAACCGCGCGAGCCGGGAGCTGCTCGAGTCATGGTTTACTGCCTCCCAGTCCATTAAAAAGTGCAATGACCTTCCCTTTCCACACACTGCTGAGACTTCATCTAGGCGGAGTAATTAGCCACGTGGGAAACGCACAAGTAAACACTTCCCAACACCAGTGTCGGTACGTCAGATGGTTGAGCAATCATCACACCAACATCCAACGCACGTGATGAAATTAAAACAATTAACGACGCAAATTTCGATCATCAAACAGTCATCACACTGTGTGCAACGACCCCTGATCAAGGGGGAGCCGTGAACATTCATAGGTATGCGGTAGCATTGCGACTGCACCCCATAAATACCGCAGCTCCTTGTGCATGAACTATCCGTATCTGATTTTATCTCCGATTATGGGTTCGGGCAGGAATCCGAAACGGTAGACTAATAAAGCTCTTGCCCTGGCGATCGCGTCTCCTTCTTCCATGGTAGAGGAGTGTACCCAACGGACCGTTTACATGAACGGCTGTATGGCACTGAGATGCTTGGTCAAGGTGACTGTCTCGCAGAGTGAGGCGTAATTGCCATCGGTCGAATATGCCCAGACATTTAATTTCGTCAGTGTGCACGATCATGCCACGGATCGGCACGGACGGGGTTTTCGATGGAAACCTGGCTTAGCCGTTAAACTCTAACAAAGATTGTACGCCCCGTTAAACTCTCAGACAGATTCGTCTAAAACTGTCCATGGTCCACAACCATAAGGCGTGCTGAATAGCTCAGATGTACGGATTCTACTTAATCAACACTTGTGTATCTCCTATCACCGTTGCCAAACAGAGAGGAGTTCACATATTCTGACAGCTCACTAAGAGTGCAGCAGGTCAAACGCAGACAGCTGCTTCAGGCACCTGGCCGATCATCAGTACGTCATAGGCCTTTCTGTATGTCCTCCTTTGCCGAAAAGCTTGAGATGGTCTAAAAACCAAAGTGTTCAAGGAAGCTACCAATACAACGCAAATGCAAAGTTTCAACCGCAATCACCCAATTAGTCACAATGACGGTAGTGTAGGGGGCGCTATACCGGCGTGTTGAGACGCATTGCAGTAAAACGGAAAACAAGGTTGCTGAATTACGAGTACTAAAAGGTAACGGCTACCGGCGCAATTTTGTTAACCAGTGCATACGCAAAGGACACCGGAGTCCAACTCCAATTGCGCACGTAAAGAACGTCTCGGAAGCCGTCAGCCGCCATCTTATTCCACTTTGATGTGGGTGGTTCACAGGCTGGGCGCAACCATCATGGGCCAGGTCGTGAGGCTGAAAGACCCTCTGCCGCGGCAGGAAACGTCTGGATCCGTTTAGTGGATCTGGTTCATTTGCGGACGAAGCAACTTCGTCATAGAAACTGGGGATTACTCCGGACGCGAATGGCCGAGCAGTGAGGAGAAAGGATGCTAACTCCCAAGTTGTGGCTTATTCGAGTGGACCAGGTCGAAGCCGCATGAGCCGCGAAACGCTCGAATAATAGCTCTCAGGTCCACAATCCAAAAACAAGTGCACTGACCCCCGTTAGTTCTGAAACTTCCCCTTGGCAGGGGAATCACTCACGTGAGATGGGCGGGACGAGCAACAATCCTATTGATTGCGAGTCAAACTTGCGAGTAACTATCATGCTAGATTCGAAAACAGATGACGAAATCGCGAGGCAGACTGAAAAGCTATCGTCGCATCAATTACGACCTCCAGCGGTGGTGACGAGAGTTACTAATTATAGTAAGCGTGTGATCTCACGGCAGATATGCTGTTTGTTTTGTGCTTCCATGCCACAATCCGCGACTGTCCCTGATGATGGGTTTCAGTGCGATTCCGAGACGCCAGACCAATAAACTTCTTGTTCTAATGATTACATCGTCTTCTTCAGAACTGCTTCCTTGAAATCAACTGTTTGCTCCTATCAAAGTGAAGTCACGTAAGCGTGTGACCCTCATTGTCGTAGTCAGGATCTGTCCCGATCGCATTCATTTGATGATAGTTAATGTTCGGTATATAACAGTTTCCTCATTGAAGCAATGTCGACGGTCGTTGACCTGTCAGACATTAGTCCTCCATATCCTACTGACAGTGTCACTGATGCGTTGTGAATACGTACTTGCTAGAAACACATTTTCTTGGCGCACAACAAAATTTAACGGCCGAAATTTCAATATCCGACATTCGCTGATGCCCCGGGTACCCAGCAACTAGAGCATGATTCATGTTCTCTCCGCTTAAGACCCTTGTCACGATATGCAGCAAGTGACCGATCCCATGAAACGTTGGCTGAAATTCTGCAATTAGTTTTCGATTAGGAATGATTACTACGATGCGGTTGTAATACTGATTATCTTGCGGCATAATCCTATGATATTTTGGACTTGGCAGGATATCGGCTTTCGCATGCACTGCTTTTCCACTTCCAGTAAAAACCGTACTCGATGAAAAATGACTGCTTATGTGGCATGCATTTTTCCTATTGATTTTCAATAATCTTGCAAATTTAAATATACTTTATAGAAAGCACGAACAAAAATATATTTTCGGTAAGTATCTGGGGAAGGGCCCCAAGCATCTATGGTTTGTTTGCAGCTGGAATACATAGGAATACACAGAACTACATAGGAATACCTACTATGCTTATTTAAGTGGGTTTCTGTCCGAGACGCCTATTTCGACTTGGTGTTTCATCGTGCAAGGATGGGTCGTCTGTTGTAGACGGTCTGGTGCATTATCTACAATGACCCCATCTACGAGAGTTGAGAAACGACACTTAAAGTTGATTTTTTTAATAGTCCTGCTTAATTTCGCTTGCTATATGTCAATGCAATAAAACCCTCTCACCTGAAAAACGAATTTACTAATTATCTATGCTTATTCTGTCACTCCTCTATACACATATAGTCCCTGCCTGTAAAACCCCTGTTAACACCTGTCCCGTAAGACTGGAACATTTGTCTTGCGGTCCTTCACCCGATGGATGCCATATTTTTTTATGGTTGTTTGATAGAGTATTACGTTATCTTCATATTTTATACTCGAAGAGGAAGTATAATTAGGTTTTAAAAAGTTTCTGATTATGAGATTTTTTAAGATCATGTAATGTCCATTCATATAGCATCGTACCTATCGGTGTATCACTGCTCCCCATGAAATGTACAACATGGTCCGCATTCATCGCAAAATTGTATGGCCTTTATAGATATCTTTTTAAAGGCACAGAAGAATATGTGAATTTGTTCACGCGGAACACATGTACCTTGTAGACTGAAATAATTAGGCGCAAAGGCAACGACTGATCTGGCTCCAAATTATTTGTGAGTTAGAAAACGTTCATAAAACCTAATTATACGTCCTCTTCGAGTGTAAAATATGGAAATAACATGATTCTCTATCGAATAACTTGAAGAAAATATATGTTAGTTTGTGTTTTCTATAAAATATATTTGAATTTGCAAGATTATCGAAAATCAATGGGAAAAATGCATGCCACATAAGTAGTCATTTTTCATCGAGTGCGGTTTTTACTGGAAGTGGAAAAGCAGTGCATGCGAAAGCTGATACCCTGCCAAGTCCGAAATATTATGGGATTATGTCGCAAGATAATCAGCATTACAACTGCGTTTAAGTAATCCTTTCTAATCGAAGACGAATTCCAGAATTTCAGCCAGCACTTCATGAGATCGGTCACTCACTGCATAAGGCATTTTTCCAATACAGGAAGGCCTCTTTGGCAAAATCTAAACGAGCAAATGATGAATTCATTAGAGGTGGAAATATTGTCGTAAGAATGTTTAGGACTAGGCGTTTATGTAAATTGACCGAACGTTGCAAATTTGCTCATCCGTTATAATGGAGTGCCAAAAAAACTTGTAAAGTCGGTAATACATCTGGTATAATGTACTTTACTTAATAACATACAAGTTTGTGATCGTAGTCGCCTGCCCGGCGAAGACAACCACCAGTGAAGGGATAGGGAATGGAGATAACCTGTAAATGTTATATTTCTGATATCAAATTGATCAGCAACATCCACTTCAGAAGGAGGTGATAGTCGACGCCCTATTTTGGATTCATGATTCCATCTAGTTGGGTCTAAAAGCAATAGAATAGAGAACTTTTGGTGGAATAAGAGAAAAGTAAATAACAGGTCTATTAACTTCTTATGTCGGAATTATTAACATTCGCGTTGATGACATCAAATTGTCCTTGTCTGAGGGTAATTTGAACTTACCTTTAGTTGTTGGTTGTTTCGCTTCAAAAACTGAATTTCATCTTGATGTTTCTTCTCCTCCACCTGTCTCTGCTCAGCTGCCCGCTTTTCGATTTGTTCACATTTTGCCTTTAGTTCATTCACCTGCCTCTCCAGATCGCGCTTTTCTTGCTCTAATTCCAGAATCTTAAAGAAGACGCCGACAGAATAATTGCAAATACGAAGTGATGGGAGTATTGCTGTCGCACAGAACTACCTACTGAGACCTTGTTAGTAACCAGCACAGTTTCCAATTAAATAAACCCATTCCTCGTCATACAAGCATACCCAGCAGAATTGTAGTGACAATGACAGCGCCTAAAAACTCAAAGAGGAACACTGTATGCCAAGACGTTTAAACTAAAGAGGGGATGCTCACGTGAAACGAAGTAACAACCGTATTTGTCGATGAGGTTAATTTCAGTCGACCCCAACGGCTCCAAGACAGCGCAAGTCTCCCCAGACAGCACCTGCACCCCGTTCTATGCGTGTATTGAATGTCTTAAAACTTGTGCCTTCAAGAAGGATGGCTGTCCGGAAGTTCGCTTATCTTATCATTAAGTTAGCGACTGTTGTGCGGCTGTCGCGCTTTCAAAAACGCTGACCGACCCTCAACAGGTGCCTCCTGTAACCAACAAGCATTAAATCCAGTACACCAAATTGCTGCACGCTGTAGACATCGGCGATCAGAGCGACTGAGGGTAGGTTATTGTAAGTGCTATTGATCTCAAGATTCGGTGATGGGACGGTGATCATAATAACTATCAATCACGCAGAATGGTGTTGTCGAGTTTCTGCAGAATAGATCTCATAAAGAAAGCAAAACTGTGTGGACAAGTGAAACGGAGAAAAATACATATAAGAGAGATTACAGGACTAACATCGTTTTACTTCTGTAAGTCACTTTCGCAGACATGGTCGGACAAATAATGACCATAAAAACGCAGCAGATACACGATTAGCAATTAAAATTGGATATCGAAGACTCCTAAGTTCGCATGGAAAGACCGGAAAAGACTGTCAAACCAATTTTTAGTATATCAAGTTTTGATGCCACAATGACTTCTAACTGATGTTATTCCTATGCATTCTCATAGCTTTCGGTGGGTTTTATCATGGCCACCTATGATGGTAACTTACTGTTTTAAGTGATGTCCATTTTCACATAAAATTTAGAAATTTGCAATTTCGCGATCAACTACCACGATATTATAGAACATACACTGCCAGTATCAACTCATCCAGAAGGAGAGTGGTAACAACCCAGGTGCTGACATACGACATATGTTTCGGCCAGAGATACGTCCCGCACACAATGAGTTTTCGGAGACCGAAATTCGGTCAAATCGCAATCATTCGGAGTATTAAATGAACATTGTTAATATTAAGCAAAAGCTACCACTGCTCCGTTCTTTAACCCTATCGCGATTCTACTATGCCAGATATTCCATCCGCTGGTCTGTTTCGACTGGGCAACTAATGAAGCATGTTCGAATTATGCGGGAAGACTGGTCTAGTGAAGGGTGTGATAGCGTGCTTGTGGATATGCCAAGGCCCACTCTTTAACCAAGAACAAAATATAGAACAGGAATTTCAGCCGAGTTAACCATGCGCATACCGCAAATTATGATCACACAGGCTAAAGCGAAAGCGCCATTTAGGTCGTAAGAATCTCCTGAATACGCATTTATGTGTAAATCAAACAATTCCTAAGATCTGTTGTTTAGCCTGGAAAAGGGAATGTGAATTAATCTAGAAAATTGGAAGGACGGCGCTTACACATTTTTGAACACAAGATCTAAAGCGTCCTTTTAAGGCCAAACGATGTAATCAATGTCCATATTGCTGTAAATGCAGGGCATTTTTGCGTTTTTTGCACCAATAGTAAGACAAACCACCCATGTTTATTGAAAAGAATATTGGTAAGCAGGATTGACAATGTGTTTCAAAATAAAAGCACTTTACATAAGTGCGGTTGAAACAAGTTTAAATATTTATACTCGAGAGACCCCATCAATGTATAAAAAACGTTTTCAAGTTTCAATTCGAGATTCAATTTCGACGAACTTTTGAATAATACTCTCAACTTGTTTACAGAAAAGGCGAAATTCGCTATCAATGGAGAATTTCGCTTCGTCCCTACTATAGTAGAACATACCATGCTATAGTATATCCGCTGACACTCAATAAACCTGGATATGATGATATAGATATGATGATGCAGAAACCACGATTCAAGTTCCTCCTCCTCGTGCTCAGAAAATGTGGAGGAAGTTTAAAAGATTAGACCACTGCAATATCTTGGTCGAGAAAACTATGATTTTGAATCGTTGTCGAGCAGGTTTTGAGAATAAGCACATAACCGGAGCTACGCCGTTTTTGCTACTGCTGATAAATGTAGTGAAAATGAAGATTTGGCTTGTTGTTGGATCACCCGACTCGGTAAGAGTGTAACTTTTGATATCTAAATGGGAGAGCCAAGAGATAGGGCAACTTAGAACTGTATCAATTATGCTGGTTTTTGCAGGCCATTTCTGTGATTAAAGCAAAACCTCCAAGCTGACAGGTTACAACCTGTCGGCAGGGCTGGAGCTGGTAGGGTGGTTTGTGAACATACGCTGGAGTGCTGCCTTTGGCGTAATAGAAAAGTTTTTCACATATCATACTTTTAGATATGGCCGTTATTTGTGTCTCTCCTCATCACTTTCCGAAGTTAAAAGATTTGTCTTAAAGGCTTTTATATTTCCGATGAAGTAACTAATCTTACCCTTTTGTCTAGATCAGCTTTGCCTTGTTCTGCTTGCAGGGCCTTTCGCATGCCAAAAGCAACACTTGATTCATAAAGGGTTTGATACGCAGCTATTGTCATTCGTATTTCATCGCGGACTCTAAGAAGAAGGAGACCTCTTTCCGCACAATTTATTGTAACTTGACGAATAAGTTCGTCGAACACCTAAAGTACCTTATGCGATATTTGATCAGCGTTTACCTGAGAATATAGTTCACGTCGAACAGGACAAATGCCCGTTTCCCTCGCTTGCCTTTGTTGTAACCTGCGATCGAGTTCCTCCTGCAAATTGACTACATCGAGGCGAGTTGCTGGCGTGCTTGATACTCTTTGAATCCAAAGCTGACCGTTCTCTGACCACTCCCTGAAGACTTTGCCTGTCTAGATAAAAAGCAAACCTCGGGGGAAGAATCGAATTTAAAATTTCGTCGGTTTGCTGAGCTGTCTTAGATTCGCACGGATTTGGAGGCGGACAACCTTTTTGACCACTTCCGGGTACTGGGCCAGCCTCTACAGTAGCCATGGGAGTGCTTTTCAGGAGTGGAGCCTAAATTATAAAAACCTTATGTATTATATACATTTGGGGATTTTTTGTCGTAGTTTTTAGTCACAAGCACAGGCGTGTCATATTTGACGAGGGAAACATTTGGAGGGATCATTATCTTGGCGCCTTCAATAAGAGCGCGTTGTGTGTTGTTATAGTTATGACCTAGATCAACTAAAGATTCACGAAAGGAAGTGTTAGTAACCTAGTGAAAAATAGTACTCATTATTATACGCAAATTTCGGGATATCATATAGTTATCGTAGATTACTTGAACGAATATTAAGGCAAGAAAATTATAAAATGTCCGGCATGGAGTCTTTTGTTGGAAAATGAAAAAGCTCATTAGTTTTGAACTGGTTTTCGAAGTTAGCAATTTTTATAAACGTCGAGGTCGGTATCACAGAAGGCCAACGTGCAGGATATTTTTTGATAAAATGCTCTGGCGTACGAAATGCACTTGTGGATTTGTGCAGTTTAACAAATATATAGATGAGCGGCGGGTACCGTCATAATATCTTTAGGACAGTGAGTAAACCCATTTACCAATGGAAAGAAGTCCAGAAGGAACTAATAAGATAAAGGTGAGCATTAAATCGAGCAAAGGACAGGATTGGAACGAACTTTTTATTGCCCTCGCAGGTTTGGCCTGAACACGAACAAAAACCTAACGTGAGCCTAACTTGAATTTGTTGCAAACTCATGGAGAGAATAGTCAAAAAGCCGTTATGAAGTTCCTTGAGGAAAAGAATTTCTTTGCTAGTTCTTAACATGGCTTTCGTCAAAATCACTCCTACTTAACCAATATGTCCTATGCGACAGAGTAAAGGTCCCGTTCGTTAGAAGAAGGAACAAGGGTCGATATCGTTCGCATCGATTTCAAGAAAGCCTTTGATATTGTTCCACATCAGCGGTTACTTTACAAGGTAGGAGAAGCTAAGAAACCTATTTAACTGTGTAAAGAACATTGTGACTGGCCGATCATAGTCTGTGTATGAAAGGCCTCAAGACGTTAAATTACAACTGCAGACTTGATGAGCTTAAGCTATTTCCTCTTGAGTACAGGCAAATCCAAGGAGATCTCATACAGGCGTATCAATTTTGAGCAGCCGGAACTGTGTCCTAAGCCTCGACAATTTCCTCACCCTGTCCACAACAACAAACCTGCGTGGGAACTCTCCAAAACTTAAAGGATCCCGATGACGCCTGGACGTTTGCAGATATTCTTTTTTACAGCGAGTTGTCGGTGCCTCGGACGGGTTTTCTGAGGACATGATAACGGCGGATTCCACGGAGGCATTTAAGCAAAGACTAAATGTATATTTGCTTGCAAAATACCGCTTTTCTGGACAGAATAGCTCTGTTGTGCCAAACGAACGCCTTGCATACGCCTACCGCTAATGCGGATGATTGTCATTTTATTCTACCGTTATTATCTACAACTGAGTGTTCTCGAGATTCGGTCCTGCATTTTTAAAATGACATATTATGTTTAGTGTATGTATCACTGACGGAATTTTAGTACCACGTTTATTTGGAGTTGGACATTGCATGTACCGTTTTCAATAGGGTTTCCAAAGGCATTACCTATTACTATTAACTGTATACTGACCCAAATAAACTAAAAATAAGATATACACTATACAAGACATTAAAGTAGGAATAATAAGGAACATGATTAACCGTGAAAGGACTGTAGGTTTACGGAGGTTTTCGATTTTACATCATAAACCTGCTGATTCGCCTGAACCTGTCTGTAATGTTGTTTGAATTTGCTAAAATAAACAGGTCTGGTTTTGGCTTGAGACAACGTGTGCTTTTGTGTCTGTCTGCTGCTTGGCGTCATTGTTTCGTTGATTGTTCTCATGCGCCTCGATCGCTTCTAGTCAGTCGACCCAATAAACTTTTCTCTTTCGGTCACATCTAACTGGACGTGTATTCATCCAAAAACGAAATTCCAGTACCTGACTGCGTCTTGGGATCTTCTGAACTTAACCCAGAACATTCACTCTGCGACAACCAATTCTGGAGAGGGCTTCATTTTTCGTGAGTCTATACAATTATTTGCGTTGTGTCGTTTTTCCTTTGCTCCTTTTTGCTGTCATTGTTTTTCCCAGATGAAGAGCATCGTCCCCCACTTAGGGCTAATTTCACCTTTATATATTTTTCTTTGTGGTTTTGATTGCCATTTACACTACATCCTAAGGCATAAATCTGAACACTGAAACACAAATGTTACGTAAAGTTTGGCAACTGATTTCCTGGTCTGCGACAAATGGATGTTCGGCGACAAATTGAAGGTATGATATTGAATGGAAACGTCAGAGAATGCAATGAACCTGTAAAAACTTAAATCGATTGCAGCAGTGGAGTGATGAATAGGTTTTTAACCTACATTTCATCGAAACTCAAGCCATCAGACTATGGGCTAGTCAGAGAACGTTGATGAGATTTGAATACCAATATTTAATCAAAGGTCATAAACTGGGACCAGTAAACGAGCTAACGGACCTATTTGTGGATATGGTCCACTCTAAAACCTCCGCCCCACTGCTCGAAGATGGTAATTAAGGCCATGTGTACCCTGAAAACGATCAGGAGATCTTTTGTTTGCTTTGACGAAGAGCTTTTTTGGTCGACTGTTTAAAACGTTTATCGAGCCTTTGCTAGAATATTTTGTTTACTGGTGCTGGCCGTGGATAAAGCAAGACTATCCTCTTCTGGAGAACGTACAGCAAAATGCGACCAAACTAGTCAGCGGACAGAATTGCCTGTTGTAATAATGACAGCCAGAAAGGTCTGAAGTTTTCGATCTCTTTTATAGCCAATATAGGGACTTCATGATTATAGTCTTCAACTTCGCCAGAGGAGCAGAAGGAACACTTCAGGAGGCCGATTTTTTGAACACGCGCAAACGACAAGTGTCCGAGCCTACTGAGCCAAACCGGAGACGCAAAGCGCCAAATCTGAAGTGCAGACCAGTTTCCTCACCGTAGGACGATTGAAGAATGGAACAAAGTGCCTAATTTCGATATTCTACTGGAAAGCGTTCAGACATTTAAATGAAGGCCTACTAGCATTTTCACCGGTAGCCATCTTCTTATTTGACACAGAAGAATATAACGTACCCATGTGGTTACAGAAATATGCGTCCCTCTTTCAGCGTATGTCTGTAAACATGGTTTTTATAGGCTCTCAATACCTCCCCTATATACGACGTATCATACTAAATCCCGCTGTATTTTACGTCTAGTTCGGCTGTAAAACTCATTACCAAGTGACGCAGTGACATTCTTTCCTATATTTGTGTGAGAAAGGCAGTCGGATCGTTTGATCTTTGGTAAACGACGACTCTAGACGCTGGAATATCTGCGACCAGCCATGAACATTATTTCTTGATCTCATCTCCTATGTACAGCATCCCTCCACGTTTAACGCAAACTTCGCAACTGACGATATTTTGTGTGGAATGCATACACTTGCATTTTTAATCTTCACTGGACGTAGAAAGGGACATCTGAGACTCGTACTGTAGCCGTCAAAAAACCGCAGATGTTCAAATTGCAATTTCACTTTGCCACACGTTATTTTGTAAACGGGTATGTTGCGGACAACAATTTAGTTACGTGCTTATTTGAACATTAACATGTGCCACTTTTATCAGGACCAGCGAAGGCAGTACCTATTACTGTATCTATTCTACTACTGTGCTATTGCTGCCCCTACTTCTACTACTACTACTACTACTACTACTACTACTACTACTACTACTACTACTACCACCATTACCACTAAAAACATAATTTTGTTTGCCCAGGTGATTACTGTGGGGAAAAACTTTGGTAGAAACATTTGCGGTCACAGTTTTTTCCTTATTTACGATGTACATTTCGACGGGAACTGCATGAATTTGTTTTTACCCGTTGATGGGCAGGTGGAGCCTTTTTGAAACAGAGAATATAAGGAAGAACGTAAGTAGAAAACATATTCTGGGACATCTTACATCATGTCTCTAGTAATAAAGTACAAATGAAATGCAAAATATTAATAAAGTTTACTTCACAGGCCGTGTATTCCACTAAAGAAGGGTTTGTGTCAATCAGCCCCCAATATCCCCGGTTTAACCGCATCGTCTTTCATTTGCTTCACACCTCTGTCAATGCACTGTTTGGGTCGTTCTTTGACTTGGCCCCGGTGAGCCAGGACATTGGAGGCAATAGACATTCTACGCTTTACTGATTAGTTACATGCGTATACAACTCAGGTGCACACACGCGATTCGTGACGACGCTGACGGCCTCAGCGCCTGGCACTCTGTTTGCGAAACAATGGTTTCCAGGACTTGTTAAACCGCTTGTGCGTTCTTATAGACAGTAAATGTCGTCCGACTTGATCTGTCTTCTCATGACTATTCGGGAAATATGCGTGTGTTTAATCATTTCATTTCGACGGGCCACACAAACCAAAAATAAAGCACTCCGATTATCTTTGAAACACAATACAGGAATAGGTGGTCATGACCTCGTGCGAGAAGGAGCTTCACTCCCACGAACTGCCTTCGGTGTATGCATACAGTCAAATAAATCTCCAGGTTTTAAGGGACAGCCGCGTCCCCGGATTATACTCAATGTTAATACAAGGTAACCTCTTTGTTACTTACGGGACAAAGCAATAGTCTGGATCGAATCAATCTATTTCGGTGTGATCTTTGTGTAAAACCGTCACTGGCTCCGATGTTCACCACTGCACCTGCTTAGTGGGTTCTCAGTACTGGCATTGCATATTATAGGTGGGATTTAAGAAACATATCAAAAGACTTCGCGAACAGCCGAGTTGAAGTTAATAAACGCAAGTCTCGTCCAGTGCCCGACGTTATCCGTCTTTTTGATAAATATTTTGCAGTGATGTGACAGCATTATTTTCGTAGTCTCCAAAAGCCACTATCCCTGTCATTTTTTATATCTCATAGTAGAATCTCCTTTATATAATAATGTTGTCTTGGGAAATACATAGTCCGGTGTCCAATAGGCAGCCAGAAATTCGGGTAAACGGAATGTTAAAAACCAGGCCGTTAACTAGATAGACAGGTTGTCTGAGTTTAGCGTGGCATGTCCCATGACTTTGCTTATTTTTTACGTCTGTACTAAACACCATAACCTTAGATTCATGATTCCTTGCGCAGACATTGCTGGAAATGGCGAATTTCAGATGATAAAACCGAACATTTTGAGCCATTTGAACTTTTACTTGGCAGATTTATTGCAGACAAATCTTTATACCTAAAAGTGGCGTCTTCGATTACCAACTCCTACATATATGGCAGGAGGCGCAGTTGGAACGAGTCCTATTTCCTCTTAAAATCAAGAGAAAATCCTGTCTACCTGTCAAACCTGATCTGTGGCTTCTGCTCGCATTGCTGCGATTGAGGAAAACTCTTAAAGATCTCGGAGTTTGGGTTGCAGACAGCCTAAAGCCTTCTACACAATGCTGTAAGGCGGCCAAGGCCGCAACGTCAATGCTATATGCCATCAAGCGGGCATTCGTAGTTTTCGATGAAGACTGCTTCACCAAAGTCTTCGGCACGTTTATAACGCCCCATCTCGAATATGCAATTCAGGCCTGGAGACCGTGGACGCACCAGGATTACGATCTGCTCGAAAGGGTGCAAAGGCGAGCCACAAAATTAGTAAGAGGTCAAAGTGCACTACCATACGGGATCCGCTTAACTAACCTTAATCTCTATCCTCTGAGTTATAGGCAGTTGCGCGGAGACATGATACAAACTTTCCGTATCGTGCGCGGCTTGGATTGTGCCCTTCGGTGCGATGACTTTTTCCAACTCGCCACCACAACTCAACTTCGGGGACATCCCTTCAAGCTACGTGTGCCACAGGGTAGACTGAATGTGAGAAAATATTTCTTCTCCAACCGTGTCGTGGAACCGTGGAATAACCTGCCCGAGACGGTTGTTATGTCTCAGTCTGTGGAGACATTTAAATGTCGCCTTGACAGATATATGCTGCAGCAACAAGCGGACTAAACGACTTTTTAACCATGTGACTAGTGACATATGTGAATCAATGTATGCATTCACTTAATGCTGTAATTTCTTCACATTTTTGCTTGTTTATCGATTTTTTATGTACAAATAGGGAGTTCAAAGGCGTAAGCCTATTTCCCTCAAATACACTGACTGACTGACTGACACTACAATCGCAATAATGTCCATGTTTGGCAAGATATAATAGATTGCCTTGTGTCAGTCATGCCGCTTAATGTTTTTTTAACAAAGTGATCTACGGTGTGGCGCAAACTATTGGTTAAAATGCTTGGACAGCAACTTTCGAACGCATCTTTTAATTCGAAGGCAATTTGTTGTCTTTAGATAATGAAACTTTTAAATGTACCGTTTAAATTTCCCTCAGGTTTCAGCCCTTACCCCTTGTAGTCGCCCATACAATCTTCACAATTCTTCCTTGATTACACCTTCTCTCGATTCATCCACTTCTTAACAATCTCTTTTTTCATTCCGAGATATACATTCCATTGGTATTATCTTCCAATAAATATAAGATCATCAGATAATCTACATACATTTAAGAGAGGGCTGCGCCTCTATCTGAATACTGACTCGTTTAAATTTTTGTTTTCCTCATCTTTCCCGGACAACTTTCTCTGTGACGTTGAGATAGAGCCATCGGAAATTTAAGACGCCGTTACTAACTTGCCATACGCGCTCACATTTCATTCCTTTGTGTGTTGATTCGCTTCCTAGGATCCCTCGTCATAAATTTCGGTTTTTTGTTGATGCATCGTGTTTATGAACGTGATATTCTTGCCGACAAATTCTCTCAAGGAAGTACCGTGGCAAGGTTTACGTGCACGCTCTAAGCCGCATCGTTTGTCAAATCCCCGACACTCATCAGAATTCCACTCTGACCACAGTGATTTCGAACCTTCACCCCAAATTTTTGATTTTCTCGGATATTGCCGTCAACTCCTCAGTTCGATTCCAAGTTGTCTGTTGACGATCACTGCGTGAATCCTCTTCCTCTGCCATTCGCTAATATTTTGTTCGGTCTGCAAAGGGATCTCAGTGTCGTTTTCTCCCCTCTATGCTTTGATGACCACCCTAGCGTTAAATGTCCCATCCTCGACTGGACTCTAAACTAACTGTATTCGATCGCGTCTAGGTTCCTCTAGCTTGCCACTCCGAGGCGGATAACCTCATCCAGTTTAGGCAGCTCTGCGTGGAAGATTTACGTTTTGAATCCCTTAAACAATACCATATGCAGGTTAGTCCTGTTCGACCCGTATATTTACCCTTTCAATGGGGCAGTTTTTTCTCCTTAAATTCATACTAATTTTATCTTTTTCATTGGAAGTTTTTTACTGCTCTCTGACGGTTTTTATATGTGGCTGTTTATTCCACTGCCTAGAACTGAATACTATACGGAATCTATCTACTTGTTCTAAAATTTGCCTGAAAATTTAATTTTAGTTGCTGTGGTGGGCCTCCCAAGGGTCTTAAATAAAATTGCTTATTTAATTATTTATCTGTTGGTCCTTCCGGTGCAGTATCTGAGAGCCGCACAGTTTCGCACCTTAAAATCTAGGAGCCCAAGGAATGACTATCTATTTAGTCGTTTGAGACTCTTGAAGCGCCTGCCTGTCTGCGTCATACTTGATGGCCCTTTAGAGTTCAACATCGTCAGCAAACATGACAGCGCTGCGTCTGAGGTCGTCGAAACAGTGGTTTATACAAACTAGGAGTAGTAAGGGCCCGAAGATTAAACCCTAGGTAACATCCCTTAGAACGGGGGTAGAAGTTGACTTTGAGGTATAAAAACACATGGTTTGTGATCTACTTGTAAGGAAATCTACCAGCGATGTCAGCAGCTTTCCTCTTCTTCCGATTTCGGACAGTTTGTAGATTAGTAGTTTATGTGGGACGCTGTCGAACGCCTTCTTGAAATCAATGTAGGTAACATCGACCTTACTATCCTCGTTCATTTCGCGAGTCCACTGCTCGGTCGAGAGCAACAGACTTGAAAAGCAGGAGCCGTTCTAACTGAAGCTGTGCCGGAACCCTGAGAGCCAGTGATTCTCTTTCAGGAACTTAATTGCTGCTTTCAGGAAGGTAATTGCTTTCGGTATGACTTCCATTTTTTCACAACAAAGGCAGGTGAGGTTAACGGGCCGATAACTGTTTGTGCTAGTGTGACCTTTACCCGTGTGTATCAGATAGAAATCTCCTCTCTTGCAGTCGGATGGCAGCCTACCAAATTCAAATGTCGAATAGAAGATGTACATTAGCAGTTTGGGGAGTTCGTTCGCCAATTCTTTCAAGAGTTTGGCCCGCGTGGGGTCTAGAACCGGCGATTCTGCTTCTCTGAGATTCTATAGTTCTATTTGCACGACAGATGCCGGGAAAGTGTGGGTCCAAGCACGGGACCGGCTGACATTTTGATTCTGAAACTCCGATTTCCCAGTGAATACTTACGTAATGAACCGTCCCAAGTGTTCGGCTTCTTTGCCGTTTTGAACGATTTCTACACCATCATCATCTTTCAGTACAATGGCGGGGTCCTTGTTGTTTATTCGACTGTTAATATAGTGAGATAAAATCTTGAGCTTTTGTTGTGCCTGCCGGATAATTCTGGATTCGCAGTTCTTCCTTGCTCGACGGGTGTATTTATCGACGCCATTTCGTTGACAATGGAATTCCCCGAGGTGCGCTGGTGACCCATTTTCCCTGAATATTCCCCATCTTTTACTTTTTCTCCCTTGACTGTCTATTCAGGTCTCTAGTTAACCAGGCAGGGCAATTAGTCATAATTTGCATCTTCAATGGAGAACAGCTCCGAATCGGACAAAATGAAGTCGTCTTTAACGATCTGGACATCAGTTCGTTCTTTAACATATGAAGATACGCTTTCCATGTATTTTGGTGGCCTTCTATTCTCTTTTGGCGTTGGGAGAAGAAAGAAAAATCCCGCTGTAGCACATTATGGCCACTCTTACCGAGAGGGGCGCTGGGATACACTTCGTCAGTGTTAGAGAAGTCTTTCGTAAAACTAGGTTCAAGCAATTGGCTCTCTGTTTCTTTCTAAATGGCAGTGTTTTCTTTGAGTGCTGTGCCAGTGAAAGGTCAAGTGTGAAGTTAGCTCACGGCTGAAGGAAGTTGGCGGGCCGTCCACAGCCAAACATTTACAGGTGCTTTGAAAGCCGCAGTAATAATCCCCTTCTGGTAGATAGCTACATTCATGATTAAATGGAGCACCGACTCTTCCGCTGAGTTCGGAATGTTTTGTAGTCTGCAAACCGCCAAGAAGTCTAGGTTTTGTGGGATACGCTTCCTTATCTTTACCTAGGTGAACCAGAGCGAAAAAAGCAGATTTTGGGTTCGTACTTGTTCTTCGTTCTGGTTTAGCCGAAGGAGACGACTTTTCTTCACAGCTCAAACCAAATGGAAGGAAATCAATGGCAGATGCCCTTTTCACCCGACAAATGTCATCTCCTGATATTTTGCCCACAAAAACTTCCGCCCATAATTTTCGAGGATAATGAAATAACGGAGACCCCATCGGAAAAAGATTTAGGTCTCAGCTATACAAATGCCCTTGAGTTATCTCCCCACGTCCGACAAATATCTCCGAAATCCACTCGCCTATGTGGATTCATATGTAAAAATGTCATCTTAAATTCACTAAGGATACAACTTTTCAAAATGTATGTTTTACTTTTCTTAGATTATTGCTCAGTTTTCTTCGGTATAATGCCCTCAGACGGCCGAAAGAAACTAGAAGGCATTCAGAGACATTTTACTCGATCTTTGTCCAAAAGTGATAACACCCAGGGTTCATACTTAGAACTATATCATAAATACGGTCTTCGACCACTCTGGATCAGAAGAATCCACAATGGCCTAAACTTCCACTATCTGGAATGCTCTTCCAAGTTTTATCTGGAATTGTCGAACCCTAATCGACTAAAAAACTAAGAAATTCCTTTGAAATAACAATACACACTTATTTTTGAATAAAATAGGACATTTTTCAAGTCAGTTCTTTGATAAAGAATTTGGTCCGAAAGGGCTCTGATGATACCGGCCGCTTGTATAACACCGGAACCTAGCATTAAAAACAATCAAATTTATGAAAGATAGCATCATTGATAAACATAGAACAGATAATGGTATTCTTTCTTTCCTCCCATTATCGTTTCTATCGACTATGTAACGTGACACTAAATATTCCTTAATGAGCTAATAATAACATCCCTTTCGATAAAACCCTACGTATTAGTTGTACGTGAGTCTATATTAAAGTCTTATTGAACATATGTACAACTATATTATGTCATAGTAAACAGTCGATCACAACTCCTATAATTTCACATTAACAAGAACAATATGATACATGAATCAATAGTATTTTCACGGTTTTGATTGTGACTTACCATTGAATGCTTCTTACTCCTGATATACATTCATCTTTTCCAGCTCTTAGTCCAGACAACGATGGTAAGCCTCCGGAAAAACACGTAGGAACTGTGCGACCGCCCCCTTACAGCTGGCCAGATAGACTGACAACCAGCAACTAGAGCACACCGAAGTTTACCCAACAGGAAAATAATTTCATGGTCAGGCCGATATCGAAGTTCTTCAGTTGCCATGAAGGACGTATTATTCATGCCCCCAAAAACTACCAAACTGCAAACTTCAATTTTTATATTGTACATATCGTTATTTTTTAAAACTTTTGTTATTATCTTCTCTTAGAACTGAGTTTTTTTTAACTTAAAACAAACTCTCAATTTGCACTCTTTTGGCTAAACAGACACCCGAAACAAATGAAGTCAAAGTGCAGTTGAAATTGATGAGTTTGTCTTAGGTTTTTTCCTGAGTTCAAAGGGGACTGACAGTGCCCAAGGGGCGCTAGAATAAACCTATTCTATTCTCTTACGAGCAAATATAAGTGGGACTGGATTGGCGACTTTGGCTTTTTAGTTATCGTCAGCTAAGCATAAATTGTACTGACCAGTCTCAACTGACAGGACGACGAGCCGATAGCCCAGTGACTAGGGAGTTGGACCTCTTACCAACGAGTCGCAAGATCGGTCTCTAGGTGTTTCAGATTTCGGGGCTGTCTTCGGCTGGATGACGAGGGCGAAAATGTCAGAAATGGCCGTTCCAATCTCCCTTTCATTTGTTGCTAATATTATTCTGCCACTATTATGCGCCACTGTGCGACTGCTGATTGGATTAGAGAGAGATTGCCAAGGCCCACTGGAACGAGTGCGTTGCGTAACACTATCAGTGAACGTCCCTCTAGCAGAGAACGGAATTTGTTGCTTGATAGTCAGTGTCCGGTACTCTGTTCTGTGGCCTCATCGCCGAAATCAGTCGCAGTATCTACTGCTACCACGTATTTAGCTGTACGGGATCTCCGAACATTTAAAAATGCTACAGTCATTAAACTGCCAAAATTCTTTGAAATTGCTTGCACTGATGTTCAGTTCGGTCTAGTATGTTTGTGGAAGATAGGTTTACGTCTTTCAATTCCGTACTTGTTACGTATAAAGCAAAGGAATTAGCAACGACGTAAGGGAACTACAGTGTCAAATTTTTCAGTTCAGTTCAGTTCAGTTTATTGAGGGAAATAGGCGTAAGCATTTGAGTACCCTATTTGCAACGCAAAGAATGTGTGGTGTACAGATAGATGTTCTGGGCTGAAATAGTTCGAACACGCCCATGATGGTGGGACAAAATGAGAAGGAGTTACAGGGGGTGAGCTCGACTTCTCATCCCTATTGGTCATTTCGGAATATAAATATGTCCAGATTCTTCTTAATACTTTGTATAGATGGTGACATCACAACATCTGCGGGAAGCTCATTCCACGTTTTGACCACCCGAACCGAGTAGGAGAACTTCCGCACATCCAGCCGTGCCTGCTGAGTGCGCAGTTTTAACGGGTGACCTCGGAGGTTGGTCGTGGTAGCAAATTCAAAAAAGTCCTCGAATTCCAGACTGCAATCCAACCCCTTTACAATGCGGAAGGCTTTCAAGAGATCTCCGCGAAGTTGCCTGTAACTCAAAGGAAAGAGGCTCAGATTTACAAGGCGGGTCGCATAAGGAAAGGAGCTTTGACCCCTGACCATCTTCGTGGCTCTCCTCTGGACTCTTTCGAGGCAGTTTTGATCCACAACAGCCCACGGCCTCCAAGCTTGTATGCCGTACTCTAAATGCGGCCGGACGAATGTTCCGAATGTCTTAGAGAAAGCTTCTTCGTCAAAGTCCATAAACGCACGCTTGATGGCGTACAGTACGGACATTGCAATTTTTGCCACCCTCGAACAGTGGGCGGATGGTTTTAGAGAACTGGCGGTTAGCAGACCGAGGTCCTTTTGGGCTTCGACCTCTTGTAGGGCTGCACCGCCCAGAAAGTAGCCTCTTGTACTGGCAGATCTGGCTGTGTTGCCTAGGCGAAGTATGCTACATTTGGCAACGTTGAACCGCAGGAGCCAACGGTTTGACCACTCCTCCAACCGATTCAGGTTCATCTGCAGTCTGTCTTCATCGGTAGGACCCCTAATTACACTCCATATCTTCATGTCATCCGCAAACATTGCTACTTCACAGTCTAAATCTCTAGCGGCATCGTCCACGTAGATAAGGAACAAAATGGGTCCCAGTTCTGAACCCTGGGGGACACCACTATTGACCATAGCCGGATCTGATTTTCCCCGACCGACGCACACAACCTGCCGTCGACCCACAAGGAAGTTTTCGATCCATTTATGGAAGTTGCCACCGATCCCTATTTTTTTCAGCTTATGTAAGAGCCTTTGGTGTGGCACAGTGTCGAAAGCCTTCTGGAAGTTAATGAAGGCTATTTGGACCGCGTGCCTGTCGTCGAGAGCTTGAGTCCAGCTCTGGAGAGATTGCAGCAGGTTTGTCGTGCAGGATCTTCCTTTTCGGAACCCATGTTGGCATTTCGATAGCAGGCCGTGAACTTCCAGGAATTGCATTAGTTCACACTCTATGATCCTTTCCATAACTTTGCAGAGAATGCATGTCAAGCTTATGGGCCGGTAATTTCTCGTCGCTGCCCTGTTACCTCCTTTGTGTAGCGGAGTAATATGCGCCAGCTTCCAATCGATAGAAAGTGTTCCAGTGTCAAATGACGTTTGAAAGAGCATCGACAAAGGCACAGAGAGCTCACGGGCAAGTTCCTTCAGAACCTTCGATGGAATCTCGTCTGGTCCTGGCGAGTTCGATTCGTACAATGCCTCTAATTCTCTTCGGACAATGCCTTCTGAGAAGAGTATATCACTGACGCTTGGAGTCGGCAGTTCTTCTGTGGAGGGAGGAAGGAACATTGCCTCGTTTGTGTAGACTGATTGGAAAAACCGTGAAAAATACGCAGCTTTATCCCTACTATCAGCTATCTCAACGCCATCAGTAGTCTTTGTCAAGGGAATTTGATGCCTGTTCCTTGTAGTTCGTCGGAGGTAGCTGTAGAGCAATTTTGGGTTCTGCGTTGCTTTTTGTAGCAAGTTCTTCTCGAATTCCCGCCGCGTCTGCATTATCAGCTTCCTCAGTTTGTTCCTCTGTGTCTTGTAGGTGTTGAAGCATTCAGCTTGTCTAGTGACGCAGTATTTTCTCCACAATTTGTGCTTCCTGTTGATTTCTTTCTTGAGGTTGCTATTTAGCCACCCAGGGCGTTTGTTCAGTCTTACACTAGTCAGTGGGCAGTGGTTGTTGATGAGCTGCAGAAGGACATTCTTGAACAGCTCCCAGTCATCGTTGGCACTTCCCGTAAACAAAGAGCCCCAGTCAAGGCCGGATAAGTCTGCCTCATCTGATTGAAGTCGCATCACCAAACATTCCGTCTTTCTTGGTCTGGAGAATGTGAAATGGAGAATAACGAATAATCGCACATAAGCACTACGTGGTCACTTCGGCCAAGGGGCGGCATGATGGCGATCTCGTCTATGCTGTCTGGTGTTTTCGTAAAGACCAAATCCAGGCAGTTTGCCCTTTGTCCTTCACGTGTTCTCGTTGGGAACATTACATGTTGTGTGAGGCACGCATTTAATTTTTTGCTCAACAGGCGGTAATCGAATGCCGATTTTGGACCTGACGCTTGGAGGGTATTCCAGTTTGTTCCTGGTGCGTTGAAGTCGCCCATGATCATGATGTTAGGTCGACTGGAAAATTTCTCCAATTGCTCCAGTAGTTGAGCGTCGGCGATTCGGTCTGTCCTAGGTGGTCGGTAGACAGTAAGGACATCGAGACACGGGGAACTGGTAGTCTTTATGGTCAACCAGATAGCTTCCGTACTGCACGCAAACTTGGTGGTGTTATCCGACACTGCCAGACCGTCATTCACATACACAACGATACCACCACCCTGTCGATGTTCCCTGTCCCTCCGATAAATTTGGTATCCAGGCAAGACTACTTCGTTATCGCTAATATTCCCGGACAGCCAGGTCTCAGTTACTGCTAAAACATCTGGAGACAGCTCAACAAGGCAAAGTTTTAGTTCGTCTAGTTTCGATATGAGGTTTTGGGCATTCGTGTACAAGCACCTCAGTTTAGCACTAGCCGAATTTCCGGTTGCATTGGTTACTGCTGTGAGCATTACTCCGTTATCGCGGACGTCGTGTTCTCTAGGCTCTTCCGTTACCTGATTGGTTCCATTTACATGCCTTGTTTCAGTCAGATCACTGGACGGTACGGGCTCACTTGTGTTGGCGGCTTGATCAGGTGGTTCAACGAAGGTGTCTGTTTTAGCTGAGTAGCTGTCGTCGTTCGTAGTATTACAGGCTGGTTCCACTGAAATGGCATATATTTGCGAACTACCTTCCCCTTGAAGATAGCCAGATTGTGTTCGCCATCCTTCAGTCTTGATTTTAACTCCAAGACAAGTTCCCGGCGTTTCAACCGTTCCGCTGGTGAATAGTCCGGTTGAAAAAAAACCTGTTTGTGTGTGTTTCTGAGATCGGCTTTTTTGAGAGGATAAACTTGATTTGCTCTTTGTTCTCCAGCATAATTTTGAGAGGGCGAGGTGGCTGTGCTACTGTCCTGTCTTCACTCCTTTTTCCTATCCGGAATGCTTTCAGAACCTTTATTTCCATGTCTGCCGGCAGTAAATGATTTAGCAGACCATGAAAAGAAGCAAGGTCCTCTGAGACACGGTCTTCAAGCCTGACTGCATTCGATTCTGACAAACCCTGAATAACCAGACACTGCTGGCGAGCATGGTCCTCCTTACTTTGTCTTTCCGGAGAATTCGCTGCATGTGGGCGAGGACGATTTACGGAGTCGTCGCTGGGACGCACACTTTTGCTGTCTACCGACTGTCCCAAGCAGCCCATAAGGTCTGGCTGTGACTACAGACTCCTGTCATGGCGTTTCCCTCTCCCCTCTACCCACGGGTTCATGTCTTCGCATTCAGATACGTGCTCTGTAGTGCACTGGTGGTGGTTGCCAGAAGAAGATGACAACAGTAGACTGGATGACCCAGGTATATCGTCTCCAGGCAGAAGAAAATTCGCGTCACTTACAGCAAGAGGCTTAGGCGAGATAGCTTCTGCGTCAGGTAATTTTGAGTGACATCGCTTAAAACATCTTGCGTGTGAATCGAGTCTGCCCTCATCGGCGGCTTCGTTTTCATTGTCCTGCTGTTACCGGCGTCTGCGGTTTTCGCTGTTGAGTTGCTACTCGTGTTTGAAGATTCCCCCGAGGAGATATTTTTTCGCGTTTTTTGCGTTTTGCTCTTCGTTTTTGGGATTCTAACACTGGACACGTCCTGGCCGACTACGGTCTGTTGCACGAGCGTCCTTAAATCAGCAAGCTCCTTTTCCAGTTGTTCTACTTTGATTTGAATATCTGCGCACCCAGCACAAGGCTCGACTTCGTACCTCACACTTTTTGCGGTATTCACGCTTTTTGCACGCTTTGCTGGTCGTTGGCTGGAGGCGAAGTTAGAGCGAGCACAGGTTCTGGATGCGAAGGACAAATCACCGGACTTATCTTCCAAAGAGGTGCCGTCGCTGGCCGTACTAATACAGTTAGCTTGATGAGAATCCATAAACTTCGACGTGATATAATAGGTATAATTCCGCTTTCGATGTAATAACGAATACGTTGGCTTATAAATAAATAAATAAATAAATAAATTTTAATTTAATGCCAGTTTACAGGCATTGTCAAGGGAAGCGATTAAACACAAATCCGACCAGCAGTGAAAAAAAACTCCTGAACTTAAGGCATAAAAATATAGTTGATGGTGGTTTTTGTGGTTTGGGGGGCTCAGGAGAAAAAAACTGTCGGCGGTGGTAGAATATCGACCGTCAAGAAGGGGGGAGGTTGCACGGTATCGGAGATTATCGGACGTCAAATTCCTTTCATGAAGTTGGGGATAGTCAAAGTAGAGGCGTTAAGGAACAGCTGGTGAGACCGGCCATAGTGTTCAGAGACAGCAAACGCCATCGGTACGGTACAGTCGATCAGTAGATTCAGCACCCAAAATTTGTGGGAGCTTTTCTGAATGCAAAAATCGAGTAATAGTTCTCTTAAATAAAGGAAAATTTTGCAGAGTTTTCACACTCATGGGTAGTTTATTCCAAATAGCAATTGCATTTACAGAAAAGAACCGACGATATTTAACAGTAAGTGCCAGAGGCAGAAATAAGAAGACCTCATGGTGACTGTTACGTCGTGGGTGGATATGATGTCTTAAAGAGGTGAGCGGGTTAAATGTGTGATTATATAAGAGTTTAAATAGTAACAATAGTCCCTTTTGTAATCTACGGAACCATAAAGGATCGAGGCCTGTAAGCCGGTAACGTTCTTGGTAAGACAAATGTCGGTGTTCCGGGGTTAAAATTCTCTTGGTAAAAAAGTGTTGAACGTATTCTATTTTCTTCCGCTCAGTAGCACGCATGAGGCTAAATGAAAACGAACAGCATTCCAGACCAGGTCTAACGTACATGTTGAAAAGGCGCATTCTAATGTCCCTAGTTTTAAAATTTCGGAGGATAAACCCGGTCGTTCTACGTGCTTTGGAGACTATCAAGGCACAGTGCTCCGACAGATTGAGACTCTGGGAGTATGATACGCCCAAATCCCTTATAACCCCTGGCACATTTATTGCGTGACCTTCAATACTTACTTGAGGTTGGCAGTCGTCGCCAACCACCATGACTGAGCACTTATGCCAAGAAAGAGAAAGGCGCCATGTGCGGCACCACTGGGCGAAAGCCTGTAGATCGCTCTTTAGGAGCTCAAGCACGATGTCATGTTCTGCCGGCCTATATCGATATGCAACTTTAAGATCATCGGCATACATGAAAGGCTTACCATTCTGAAATAAATCGGGTACATCATTAACGAAAAGGCAAAATAAAAGCGGGCCGAGTACACTACCCTGAATGACTCCACTCCTCACACGTGTGGGGTTGGAGATGGTATTGAAAATCCTAACTCGTTGTGTGCGAGTGCCCAAATAAGAGGATATAAAATTCAAAAGTTTGCCATCTATTCCGAAAGATGCCAATTTCAAGAGGAGAAGAGCATGGTCAACACGGTCAAAAGCCTTAGTGAAATCGAAATATACTGTGTAAAGAGCAAAACCATAGTCCCTAGATTGGAGAACATAGTCAAAGAAAGAGAGTTGACAGGTGTCACAAGATCGA
>CACRXP010000032.1:1037964-1155166 GCA_902702965.1 Spirometra erinaceieuropaei | reverse complement strand
AGACACTTAACGAATGGTTTTCGGTAAAGTGGACCTCTTCGGCTAGCTGTTTTTCTTCAGACAATCTCTTAGCTCGATCAAAAATATCACAAATCAAGGGCAGAACAGAAACATCGTTCTGCAGATGGAAACGACGATAAAGCCTGCGCAATCTGCGACGAAAGGGTAAGGGTAGGAAAACCTCATCCCCAACATTAAAAATTTTCTTACGGGGGACAAAACGAGTAATAAGCGGATCCAAAATTTCGTACAGTTTTGCAGTGCAAACATTTACATCCGAACTAAGGAAGAACTCAGTCCAGTCGTAGGAATTAAGGTGTGTTAATAATTCGGTTGAGCGAGTTGATCGGAAATCGCGGAAAAAGTTATACTTTTGGGACGACATTTCGTCAGCCTCGAATTTCAACGTTGAAACAACTATGTCATGGTCTGAGCCCCCGAGTGGGCCTAGGGATAACACTGACGATGGCAAGCAGCCTCTACAGAAAATTAAGTCAAGTATACTTGAGCCTCGGGTGGGAAAATCAACAACCTGAATCCACATCCCGACATCCACAGCCTCAAGAAAGTCATCGAACCTTCTGGGGCCTGAAGGTGGAGACCAGCGGACTTCAGGGAGATTAAAGTCACCCGCAACCAGTTGATGCTTAAAGCTTAAGTCGGCCGCAACATGAAATGCCTGTGAGAGTAAACGATCAAAATTTTCATTGGCGTTGGGAGGGCGATAGACGCAGCCAATGAGTAAGGAAAACTTATTTTTTAGTGCAACCTGGAGCCAGCAGCTGCCTTCTACTGCGGAAAAGTGCGGGAGGTCCAACGGCAAACATGTAAGTGTTTGCTTAACGTAGACGCAACTGCCCCCACCACGGCTATCTTGGCGATCATTTCGAATGCAATTGTAGCCTAGAAGAGAGAGTTCGGAGTCAGCTACTGAGGCTGATGCCCACGTCTCAGTTACTAAAACAATACCAGGACAATGGACGAAAACCTGGGTCTGAAGCAAAGGCATCTTATTAAGCAAGGATCTGGCATTTAAAACAAAAAGTTTGAAGGGAAAGGCTGTTAGTTTTTGAGGGAGGTGGGCTACATCGTCCAGTTCTGGGTCGCCCACGGAGCAAACGGTCCGGATGCAACCATCCGGTTCTGCAAAACATTTTGTGGCATCAAAAAATTCTGACGTGGATAAAAAGGGGTAGGACTTGGGGGAGGGAATGAGGGGCAGGTAAACTGGTAACTATTGTTAGCTAACTTATTTTCAGCTGGAAATCCGCGGGGCGGATACTGCAACGTATTCCCGCCGGGACGAAACTGAGGATCGGATGAATTAACTGATTCAGTATGGACATTATCATGAGGAATAAATTGGTAAAACGGCCGTGGAGGAAACAAGTTAGGATGTGGGGGACGCATTGTTTCCATTGGAACAAGAGGTCTATTAAACGGTGGGAAAATCAGCATAATCGGCCTAACTGCCTCTATGTGAGGGCTGGGTGGCAGTTGCGAACCCGCTACGTTTTGAGTCGGGGTATTTGAGGCACTGTTAGCCGATTGTGGAGGAAAAGATTTTATAATGGTGCTGGATTTATTGGGTGTCCGAGTGGCTGAGACAGCAATTGGATTTGCCTTTGACTTAGACACATGCTTAGGCTTACTAGGGGTTGCTGAGGGAGTCGATAGAGGCGTGTTTATACTAGGCGTGGTGGTGCGTTTAAAGAGGTCAGCATTAAAAGTAGTCGAACTCCCTACACAATTGACTATGCCGTGACTTGCATATGCAGCAGGTGGTGTTGTAGAGGACATATTCAGACTGACAGTAGGTGTCATTATCTTGGTGTTGGTTTTTGTCGATTTTAGTTTATTCAGTCTTCGCTGCAGGGGTGTGAGGTCTGGAGAAACGGAGCAGCGCCATTTACGGCAGAAGTCTCTAGTCATCTCCCTACTGGACAAGATAAAATCGACTTCTATCATGGAGAAAAGGGTAACTAGTATCGGCGCATTACGACTAAGCGAGCGAAGTCGCTTAGCTTGTGCGACACTGAAACTCAACCCACAACTTTGTAGGAACAAATGCGCTCCCTCCATAGCAGATAAGTGGCTCGGAATGTTTCGCAGTACGAAATTATGCTTGCGTTTAATTCGTTCATCAGTTTCCGAACTTATTACCCTAATAAGTTTAAAAGCTTGTTCAAGCACTTTTTCAGAAGTGCTGTTTATGTCTCCATAAATCAGCTGATCGATTATTTCGCCGGCTGATGGCCTGCTACGACTAGCAGAGGCGTATTTTTGGACGACTGAAGAGTCGAGAGGTTCTACATGTACTAAAGGGATTTGTGAGTTAATCAGATCTGCAGACGGCGAAGAACATACGCTGGCGTCTGCCATGTCTTCAGTCACGATTTTAGCACCCAGAGACGGTGGGGAGGCCGCAAGCTTTCGCCTTTTAGCACGTGCTCTGCGGGGCATTACAGACAAAAAAAAGTTTTTCGTTACAGAAGAAGGATCAAAACGTTGCCGACGTACGGAAACGCGCACTGAGTAGCAAGTATTACTGTTTTTAACTACGAAAACTAGAAAGCGGTAGTAGGGAAAGGATTCACTACAATGGATTTTTTTACAAAATACGACTATTTTGCCAGACTGTCAAACAAACTGGGAAAAACTTTTACCTTATATAGAGAATCGACTGTTAAAACGTACACAAGTAAAAAACAGGCATTAATTACTTAAGAATATCCAGATAAATGCAGAGCTCACTTTTCTTTGAAATTGATCTGCGCGCCTTGACCTTGACCTTTTCCTCGTGGCTAAAAATATATCTTCGTTAAACCATCTGCTCAAGGCGGCAATACAGGAAAGCGAGTAATGTCCAGTGATCTGACTGGAGCAACGCATATAAATGGAACCCATCAGCCCAGAGAACATGGCGTTCGAGATAACGGAGTAATGCTCAAAACAGTAAAAAATGCAAGGGGAAATTCGGCTAATGCAAAGCTGAAGTGCTTGTACACGAATGCCAAAAGCCTCATATCGAAACTAGACGAGCTAAAACTTTGCTTTGCCGAACTGTCTCCAGATGTTTTAGCAGTAACCGAGACCTAGCTGTCCGGAAATACTAGCGATAATGAAGAAGCCTTGCCTAAATACAAAATTTATCGGAGGGACAGGGAATATCGTCAGGGCGGTGGTATAGTTGTGTATGTAAATGAAGGCCTGGCAGTGTCGGAAAACACCACCAAGTTTGCGTGCGGCACGGAAGCTATTTGGTTGACCACCAAGGCTACCGGTTCCCCGTGTCTTGATGTCCTCACTGTCTACCGACCACCTAGAACAGACCAAATCGCAGACACTCAACTACTGGAGCAGTTGGAGAAATTTTCCAGTCGACCTAACATCATGATCATGAGTGACTTCAACGTTCCAGGAACAAACTGGAATACCCTCCAAGCGTCAGGTCCACAATCGTCATTCGATTACCTTCTGTTAAACAAAACATTAAAGGCGTCCCTTACACAACATGTAATGTTCCCAACGAGAACACGGGAAGGACAAAGGGCAAACTGCCTTGATCTGGTTTTTACGAAAACACCAGACAGCATAGACGAGATCGCCACCATGCCGCCCCTTGGCCGAAGTGACCACGTAGTGCTTATGTGCGATTATTCGTTATTCTCCATTTCACATTCTCCAGACCAAGAAAGACGGAATGTTTGGCGATGCGACTTCAATCAGATGAGGGCAGTCTTATCCGGTCTCGACTGAGGTTCACTGTTTACGGGAAATGCCAACGATGACTGGGAGTTGTTTAAGAATGTCCTTCTGCAGCTCATCAACGACCACTGCCCACTGACTAGTGTAAGACTGAACAAACGTCCTGGGTGGCTAAAGAGCAACCTTAAGAAAGAAATCAACAGGAAGCACAAATTGTGGAGAAAATACTGCGTCACTGGACAAGCTGAATGCTTCAACACCTACAAGACACAAAGGAACAAACTGAGGAACCTGATCATGAAGACGCGGTGGGAATTCGAGAAGAAATTGCTACAAAGGACAACGCAGAACCCATAATTACTCTACAGTTACCTCCGACGAGGTACAAGAAACAGGCATCAAATCCGATTAATAAGGACTAATGATGGCGTTGAGATTGCTGATAGTATGGATAAAGCTGCGTATTTTTCCCAGTTCTTCCAATTAGTCTACACAAACGAGACAAGGTTCCTTCCTCCCTCCACAGAAGAACTGCCGACCAAAAGCGTCAGTGATATACTCTTCTCAGAAGGCATTGTCCGAAGAGAATTAGAAGCATTAAACAAATCGAAGTCGCTGGGACCAGACGAGATTCCACCCAAGCTTCTCAAGAAACTTGCCAGTGAGCTCTATGTGCCTTTGTCGATGCTCTTTCAAACGTCATTTGACACTGGAACACTTTCTATCGATTGGGAGCTGGTTCATATTACTCCGCTACACAAAAGAGGTAACAGGGCAGCGACGACAAATTACCGGCCCATAAGCTTGACATGCATTCTCTGCAAAGTTGTGGAAAGGATCATAAAGAATGAACTGAGGCAATTTCTGGAAGTTCACGGTTTGCTATCGAAATGCCAACATGGGTTCCGAAAAGGAAGATCCTGCACGACAAACTTGCTGCAATCTCGCCATAGTTGGACCCGAGCTCTCGACGACAGGCACGCGGTCCACATAGCCTTCATCAACTTCCAGAAGGCGTTCGACACTGTGCCACACCAAAGGCTCCTAAATAAACTTAAAAAAAATATGGATCAATGGCAACTTCCTTAAATAGATCGAAAACTTCCTTTTGGGTCGACAGCAGGTTGTATGCATCGGGCAAGAGAAATCAGACCCTGCTATGGTCGAGAGTGGTGCCCCCCAGGGTTCAGTACTGGGACCCATTTTGTTCCTTATCTACGTGGACGATGCCGCAAGAGCATCAGACTGCGACGTAGCAATGTTTGCCGATGAAATGAAGACACGGATTGTAATTCGGGGTACTGCCGACGAAGACAGGCTGCAGATGAAATTGAATCGGTTGCAGAAGTGGTCAAACCGTTGGCTCCTGCGGTTCAACGTTGCCTAGGCAACATAGCCAGATCCGAAAGCACAAGAGACTACTTTCTGGCCGGTGCAGCCTTAAAAGATGTCGAAGCCCAAAAGGACCTCGGTCTGCTAACCGCCAGTTCTCTAAAACCATCCGCCAACTGCACGAGAGTGGCAAAAACCGCAATGTCAGTACTGTACGCCATCAAGCGTGCGTTTATGGACTTTGACGAAGATGTTTTCTTAAAGACATTCGAAACATTCGTCCGACCGTATTTAGAGTACGGCATACAAGGCTGGAGGCCGTGGGCGGTTGAGGATCAAAACTGCCTCGAAAGAGTCCAGAGGAGAGCCACGAAGATGGTCAGGGGTCAAAGCTCCTTTCCTTATGCGACCCGCCTAGTAACTCTAAACCTCTTTCCTTTGAGTTACAGGCAACCTCTTGGGGATCTCTTGCAAGCCTTCCGCATTGTTAAGGGGTTGGATTGCAGTCTTGCCTTCGGGGACCACGGCCAACCTCCGAGTACACCCGCTAAAACTGCGCACTCAGCAGGCAAGGCTGGATGTGCGGAAGTTCTCCTTCTCTGTTCGAATGGTCAAACCATAAAATGCCCTTCCCACAGATGTTGTGATGTCACCATCTATACAAAGTTTTAAAAAGTATTTATGCATATTTATGTTCCGAAATGACCAAGAGCGATGAGAAGTAGAGCTCACCCCCTGCAACTCGTTCTCTTTTTGTCCTACCATTATGGGCTTGTTTAAACTATTTCAGCCCAAAAATGTTATCTGTATACCACACTTTTTTACGTTGCAAATAGGGTACTCAAATGCTTACGCCTATTTCCCTCAATAAACTGAACTGAACTGAAATAGTTGGTTGTCGAAAGGAACTGCACAAAATGTGCAGATTTTATTGTTTCCATCGGTTTTCATCTTTCCTGCTGATTGGCTGACAGGTGTTCGAAGTTGCGAATGACTGCCTCTGTGAGTGAGCCGTTTGCGAGAAGTGGTGGGATGTCCAGATAGAACATCGGGATTCTCTTTGTATTTGAGCCGACATCTCCAATGCGCTCGTAGGCATTCCGCTAGCTACATGATGTTGGTTGAAACTTTAGGGGCCAGAGTTTCTCTGCTAAGCACCTAGCTATCGCATTATACGGACAGTTACTCAGGCAATTCTAGTGGATATTCGACAGACCAGACAATCTATGGATGTGTGTCGAACAGTTTTCGTCGGGGATGTAGCTCAGTGGTAGAGCGCTCGCTTTGCATGCGAGAGGCCCCGGGTTCGATCCCCGGCATCTCCAGGTTGTCGAGCTTTCTCTTTGATGGGGTCCAAAGCGTCTTCCAATAAAACTATATATTCATTTATTCGAAATCACACTGGATATTATATTATTAAATGCCAAATGTGCTATAAACGAAAGGGTCCAAATCAGAGCTGTTGCTCTGAAAATGACGTTTGATATTATGTTTTACACGGAATTCTGAGTTCATTCTCTAATTTCTGACTCCTCTGATTAAAGAAGACTGATCTCTACGCCGAAACCGCACAACTAGGCGTGGGGGCGGTCGCCTGCTTTATCCTAGATCCTACCTGAAACACTCTCCCCAGTTCCCGGATGTCTCCTCATTCGCACGGAACTCCTGCTGTGCATGGATTATTTTTTCGTCGCAAGTAAAGGCAACTATTGGTTGTATCTAAAATATGCAAACTCTTCAGCCAGTGATGCTGTCCAACTCGGTAAAATCTTTTAATTAATTCCCGAATCTGCTTTCGATGTTAAGATAATGACTGGGGATTTTAACCTCTGAAATATTTTCATTTATCAGTTTCAGTTTATTTGAGGGAAACATAGCTGTTGAATCTATGAACTCCCTATTTGTTACAAGGAAGCAAACCATATCAAAAAATCTGAAAATGGAAACATTAAACAGCAACAAAGTTTCTACAGATTGGCAAAGTTTTCGAAACCAGCCAAATAAACGAATTTTTCCAAGTGTTAAAAACATTAACGTTAATAAATGTGCCGTACAGTAGCCTGTCTCTGGATAACTGGCGCTATCTCAATTTCTGAGGGAGACGGATTGAATGCAACACTCACATTCAACGGATGTGGGACAATAATACAAGACAAACGCTACTGAAATACCGGCAGTAATATAACAACATTGATAAACTGTTCGAACGAAATGCTAAGACGATGTCGGTCAGGTGACATTGTGACGTTCAGTGCTACATTGGTCTAACTACCGCTCGAAAGCCTCAACGAAGGTAGACGTGACGACCTCTGCAGGCAAAGCATTCCAAGCCTCGCTCACTCTGTTTGAAAAGAAGAACTTCCGAATGTCCAGCTTAGCGTCAGTCGTTGTGGTTACTAACTCAAAGAAATTAGCTGGTAAGAGACAGCAGTCCAGGCCGCGCATTATACGGAATGTTTGTAGAAGATCGCCTCTTAAGCGGGTACGGCGGAGATGGGGCTGAAAAGGACGCGATTAGAAGACCTGGACTGCGTTCGACACATATCCCCTCAAGACACCGAGGACAGCCTGTTAGTAAGCGGAAAAAGCGAGAGAGAAAAGGGCAGGAGGTAGGAATGGATGTTGAAAGTGGTACCCGAACAACAAGGTGAGACATGCTACGGTGCTGTGTGTAAGGGCCTAGTTAGAAGATGGTGTAAAGAGAAAGGAAAGATAGCTGCAGCATGTTATTACCGACAAAGACAAGGGAGACTGGAATGGCAGTTTCTGACTTATTGGCCGTCGTCAGCCAATCATACCCAACCCCAAAGTGTGTAACACCCGAGTCCCGAACTCGCGACGTGTTATTTAGAAGTCCACGCTGCTTACCTCTGGGCTGCGAGCCCGTTGCACTATCGGTTCCGATCGAGAATATACAATGGTAAGGGACGCTCACCGACCTTTCTTACGGATTTCACTCGTTCCGTTGTGCCCATACGGGCTCGTAAATGACCATGATCGTACTCATGACCATCGTAGAGGTACCTTTACCGGCTCCAGAATATTTCACCCTAATCCGCATTCCGATTTCGAAGAGGCGACTTGCCAGACCAATGGCCGAGCCAGCAAGAGCCCCACCAGGGAGATATGTGGAACTGGCTGTTCGCAATAGTAGCACGGTGACCGACAGTCGACACTTGTCCCAACACCGGTTCACCGACGTTCTGAAAAATGATCTCTCAAAGTCGATTTTTTTTGCTCACTATAACGGGAGTTGGGAAACACAAATTATCTCAGCCTCTACAAAATCCAGATGGATAATGACTGCATGCAGTGTGAGTTTAGGACCATGTTATAGGTGTGACTGTGTGGGCTATACTAAAAGACAGACTCACGTGACTGTCCGAAGGTGCCTTTGCCTCCTTCTTGTCATCGTCAAAAAGACGATTTACGAGCCCGATTATCGAGTGAGTGTGAAAGGCAGTCAAGCAGGTCTGGTGTTGTAAGATGGTTTCTCATCAACCCCCTGGAGGTGCATGCGCACTGATAAGCACCGGCCTAGGCTGGACCGCCGAACACATTTACAGGTTCGATAGGAAGTATTTGCTTTGATCTCAGAGACAAGAACAAGAACCCCGTCTCGAAATGTAAATCTAGTTCAGATCAGATCAGATTTATTAAGGGAAAGGTAGGCGATCGCCTTTGAACTCCCATTTAGTTATAATAGCGTCATAAAAAAGAGTGTGCAAGGCAAGTGTCACAGGAAAAAAGATAAGTAATTACAGAAACAAGCATTGGTCACTGGTATAAATTTGTCTGTAAATGCCTTCTATGTCAAAATTGTACAATAACCAGTACGGTACTGAGTGGACCAAGCAATATCGGAGCAAGCGCATATGCTTCGATCAGGAGACAGCGAAAGTCAAACCACAATGCTACTTAAATTTAGGGAGTAGCATGTTATGTAGCGTAAAACTTTGGGACTGATGGTAAAGGGGAAATTTGTTAGATTCTGATGCCGTGGGGGTACATATCCCTGTACTGGTCAAGCTTTCTCTTAAATGAGTACACGGATGAGGACATGACGACGTCCACAGGCAGGGCATTCCAGGCCTCTACCACTCTTTGGCTGAAGAAGGACCTCCTTGCGTCCAGTCGCGCCCTGCCACACGTAGTTTCAGAGGATGTCCTCTCAAGCTAGTACTGGTGGCCAGCTCAAAGAAGTCGCCGGATGCGAGGCAGCAATCCTGACCCCGTAGCATTCGAAACGTTTGAATTAGGTCGACATGTACTTGTCTGTAGTCCAGGGAATGGAGGTTATGATTTGACAGTCTAGTTTCGTAAGGTAGATTTTATGATCTCTGACATGCTTCGTTGACCGTCGTTGGACTTTTTCTAGGGTTGTACGATCTTTGACAGACCAGGGTCTCCAGGCCTGAATGAATGGCAAATTCTAACTGTGGGTGCACAAAAATCCCAAAGACCTTGCGTAAGCACTCTTAGTCGAACTTCGCAAATGTCCGCTTGATGAGATATATGATGAACATTGCGAATTTCGCTGCTTTCAAGCAGTAGAATGATGGCTTTAGTGAAGATGTTATCCACACACCTAGATCCTTCTGAACCTCTACCAGTGGCAGCGGTGCGTGATTTAGATAGTACTTCTGCCGGTGCGCAGAGCTTGTTTTGCCAATCCTCAGAATGTTGCATTTGGTAACATTAAATGGGAGGAGCCAGTGGCCTGACCATTGTTCGAGTCGGTCGAGGTTTATCTGTAGATTTGCTTCGTCGTCCTCGTTGCGGATGACGGTCCAAAGCTTTGTATCGTCAGCAAACATACCAATGTCGCAGTCCAAACCATGGATGCAATCATCAACAGAGATGAGGAAGAGGATAGGGCCAAAAACGGAGCCCTGAGGTACTCCGCTCGTAACCGTCAAATCTGCCGATTGCTGGCCACCATGACGGGCAGTCTGAGACCGACTAATCAAAAACTTTTCAATCCACTTCAAATGCTTGCCCCTTATCCCAATGCGGCGGAGCTTTTGTAGAAGACGTTGGTGTGGTACGTTGTCGAAGGCCTTCCTGAAGTCTAGGTAGGCTACATGCACCACGTTTTCTTCATCAGTCGCTCGGGTCCACTGTTCAAGACAGTAGAGTAGATTGGTCAACCAGGACCTCCGTCTGCGGAAACCATGCTGTGCATCGCACAGAAGATGATTTTGATCTAAAAACCGCATCAGTTCGCGTCTGATAATTCGCTTCATCACTTTGCAGAATATGGAGGTGAGGCTTACCGGTCGGCAGTTGTTTGCGGAAGCGCGACTGCCACTATCATGTATCGGTAAAGCCCACGCATTCTTCCACACAGGAGGCAATCTGATTGCATCAAGAGGGACTTGGAAGAGGAGACACAGAGGTTCTGCCAGTTCTATGGCTAATTCCTTTAACAACTTTGCCGATATTTCGTCAGGACCAGGCGATGTCGCTTCTTTTAGCGTCAGTAATTCTTGTTGAACTATAAATTTCTGAGGAACACTGAGTCAGTTTTCGAGACATCGATCACATTATAGTGATCAGCGTGTACATCGACTTCGCTCGTAAAAACCGACTTAAAGAATCTGGAGAGATGCTCAGCCTTTTCGTCGTCCGTGTAAAGTTTAACGCCATCCTCCCCATTTAAACATAGGTATCGGATCCCTGTTGCAAGTACTTTGTCTTTAGTAGTGGAAGAAAAGCTTTGGGTTTTCCCCTACACAGTTTAAAAGGTTACCCTCGAAGTGTTGGCGGGCTTTGTAAACAAGGCACTTTACCCTATTCCGCTACGAGGCTGTCACCAACCAGCTATGGTATCGAGATGCTGTCGTCAAGCATAGCGCAGAGTGGAATGGATATTTATAGCTAATGTCCCAATCAGTAGGCTTGGTCCTAGCGGGGTCCATTGGTCATAGAGTTTTTCAGGCCAAAGCCAAAACAGGTAAACATTGGGTACACGTCTCCACCGCCGCCGTCACGTGACAATGACACTGCTGACGTACCCTGATTACAGAACAAAATGTGGTCGACCCCACTTTCCCATAAAAAAGGATAACCAACTATTAATGAGTGTTAGAAAGACAATGGCGGAAAAAATAGTACCCTCTGAGTAAATTGATCGTAGTAGTTACACCTTCAATGACCACATTCGACAGGAGAACTGGGTACTGAAGCCAAGTATTTCGAACATTCAGACATCCGTGTCAACTGGATAATAGGTCTGTCTTCCAAAATAACCCAGCGCTGGAGGGTACGAGTATTAGGACAGTTTTGGCGAAGTCCCACAGCGTACCAACGGTTCACAAGCTAAGCACCTTCTTTGGGACACTTGCTTGACTTTGTGGCATCTCGCATACGATCTTTGCAATTGGACGTATGAATAGTTCGGGTTATTCAGCTAAGTTTACCTAACAACGATCAACTCCATCGACAAATTCCGAAGCAGCTTATGCATGCTTTAAATCAGTCAGATAGGAATTTATCGTTACGTGATGCCACGCTGCTTTGAAAAGCTTACAGTCTTGACGATGGCAATTGTGCCCACCTCTGAATTGGCCTACGTCTGAATCTTATATTGGCATATTTAAAACTTCTGAAAAAGATAGAGGGTTCAACGGAGCAGATTTTGTGAGAGCCTTGTTGGCTCACTACGGTAAAAGCTCTAACTGAAAAAATCGAACAAATTTCAGATGGCTTACTGTGTTAGTCGGCGCTCAGTGGATCCACTCTTCCACTTTTTTGCTGTCTCCGTTCTTTGTCGGGTGTTTTGTGGTTTGACGGCTGCTTCTGTCCTTCCCTCGACGGAGGGTGGTTGAGCCTATGTGAGGTTTGTCCTGCCTGGCGAAATTCCCTAGGATAAACCACGTCAATAGGTAAAGGTAACAATCGGGAGGTGGCACCCAAAAAATCCGCCTAACCAAAGCAGCCTGTCTTACGGGACAGGTGTTAATAGGGGTTTAATGGGTGGTGGCTGGTCGGGATGTACGATAGTAGCCGACAAAAAGCCTTATTTGAACAGGTGAATGATCGGAGTTGGCCCGCTCTCCGTTCCGTTATTACAAAGGGGGTCGTCAAAGGCAGTATAATGGTAAGTGACGAGTGGAAGGCGTATAATCGTCTTACCTCAGAAGGTTATCTACATTTCTCTGTTAACCACTCAAAGAACTTCTAGGACCCTACCACCGGACGGCACACCGATGCCACTGAGGCATACTGGAGTAGACTAAAAAGGAAACTCCACGAGGGAGGCCCTGTATGTGGTCGAGCTGTGTGGGCTCACATAGACGAAGTACAGTATCGTCTTTGGTTTGGCCTCAACGCCATGTCTTTGACAGATGCCTGGGAACTGTTCCTGCCCCATGCTGTGCAGACTTATCCTATTTAAAAGTGTTTTTGTTTTGTAATAAACTGCCATAATGCGAATGTATGCCGTATATTCAGGTGTACGTGTGTTACGATGGGAAAGGTTGGGTAACAGCGACCATCGTCCATGTAACCTCCTGCGATGTTCGTTCGGCCAGCCCATATTAGGCCGTCGCGGAAAGACCAGGTACTGCGTGAGAGTAGGCCTGCAACCGCTGATATAGCCTGAATGCTTTTGAGTCCACTTTTGAAGGTATTATTTCTAAGTAACGGATTTTTGGGTGCCATCTCCCGATTGTTACCATAGGCATATGATCTCTAGAGTTACTTACCAGATAAGGGTTCCTGACTCCTGTTCTGGAGGCGAACCGTCATAAAGCTGGGCGAGATCAAGCGCTGCAAGATACAACTTAAGTAGTCGTTTGCTGGCATGAGTCTCACAATCTACGTGGAGATGAGTGACAATTGAATACCCTCGACTGTCGAAAATTTGATGATTAAATGATAAAAAAGGCGGGTCAAGAAGCTGGCTTGCATGATGCAACTGTTAAGAGCTCGTAACATAAACCGGTTGAGCACCAAAAGGAAGATTTTGTTAAGGGCATGAAGAGAGTCAAAAACCCACAAAAAATATCCAGCTGCAAACAAAACTTAGTTAAGCCCTCTTTGGGCACTGTTAAAAACCATGGTAGAGGGAGGCTCACCGATTGCACTGCGGAACTCATTCGTCCCTTTATGCCTTGGGGCCCTCCATCGAGTCGCATCGGCGCGTACTGTAGGCAGAACAGCATTATCAACGAAGACTAGGGATGGCTCTTTCAGGCACTTTAGCTGTCGTCAGCTAGCCCTGCACAACCGCCAGTTGTTTGACACCTGGGGCTCGATCTCGTGACCCGTTCGTTTGAATTCCAACACCCTAGCCACTGAGCCGCGAGTTCCTTGTTCTGGCAATTGTGATTGGGCAAATATAGCGGCAAAGGGGACCTCACCGATCCAATTAGGCAACTCACTCTCTCTCTTGAACCCCACCAGCCGCTGTATGGCGGCGTGTAATAAGGACAGAATGGCATTGCCAACAATGACAAGGGAGGCCGGAATGACCGTTTCTGGCTAATTAGCCGTTGTCAGTCAAAAGTGGCTATTCCAGTCTCCCTTGTTTTCGTCAGTAATGCTGTTCTGCCAATACATTGTCATGTTTACTTGTTAACAGTAGGCAATGATTCAAAGGGCGTATAAAAGCACAGAATGCAATTAAGACTTTTGATGACACAGACCTGCGCAGGACATGCTTCATTGTCTGTTCCCCCACACACTTCCGGTCATTCGAGTTTCGAGTCGTCCGAAAACCAGACTGAATAATCAGTCATCCGGTGCTGTGCTGAATGGCAAAATTGCCGAGCCAGAGGAAACTAGCATTCGTCTAATCACAACAGCGCAATTGTCCTGAGGCATGCAGACAAAATCTTTAGGCGAGAATGCCTGACCATTGACTGGCAGTTTGAAAATCGAATCCACATTAACTTGCATCAACTCCTGTCGTTCAAAGCGGCCATTTCTTCGGATTTCGTGCTGCTGAGCCCGCGAAAACTGCACCGTCTGAAAAGGGGGGGGGGAAATTTAGAAAATGGTCCAATTAATGAAAGGGGATCAGACGCCGCAAACGTTTACTAATGTAAGACAAACTGTTTGGGCTCGATCATTAAGTGGAAAGTAGATTTCTCGGCGAATTATCAGTTTTTATTTTGAAAAATATTCGAACCTTCAGATGAAAAAAATGAGAAACGGTCTTTCACAGTCTCTATATTGCTCTACATCCAGAAAAATATCAAGACATGACAGATATGCAGACACACTGGAAAACCAAATGATTGCGTTGTATCCGTTTGGTCAGAATATCGAAGAATTCAAGCTTGTATTATAAGTAGATCAGGTAGAATAGGTGGACTAACTGAAGGAATGTCATTGAAAATTCCGAAATGCGTTTTCGTTTCAAAAAGATTAATTAAGTAGGGTTGTAAAACTGGTCAACCTGTAAAATAATTCTGTAATATTTCAGTTACCTCAGGGTGTGGGCTCTCGAATGAACTTTCTTCCGGCTGCATGCACAAAAGCACACTGCAAAAAATGGCTACTTAAGAAGCATGCATTTTTGCCACTCATTTTCGATGCCCCTAAATGTCCAATTATATTTAATGGAAAACATGCACAAAAATATTCACTCTTTTGTTCATTTGGTAGATAATTACGTCTTCGTCTAATGTTATACTTGGGGCAGTGATATAATTCGGTTTTAAAAAGGTTTGCCATTCCCGAATAATTTTGAATACGCTCTACCGTCATACTTGGATTCCGGGTTACCGAACTACAAGCCGTATATTTTCCGTGCACAGAAAACCACACCTTTCTGTACGGTAATAAAGGGAGACCACATACGGTTTATAAAATTAAACAGTGAATTTGATCCATATTGTCAACTTTACAAGCCACATTGATAAATGCAGAGACATGACGCTTTATGAACGTCCATTTCATGGTATTAAAAAACCGCACAATTAGAAACTTTTTTAAAACCGAATTATACCGTTCTTTCGAATATAAATTGGGAAAGGAAGCCATTTTCTACCAAATGTGCAAAAGAATGAATATTTTTATGCATGTTATCCATGAAATATAATTAACCACTTAGCGGCATCAAAAATCAATGAGAAAAATGCATGCTGCTTGAGTAGGCATTTTTGCAGAGTGTTGCTTTTGCATGCAGCCGGAAGGAAGTTCGTTCTAACGCCGACATCCTAACGTAACTGAAATATCATATAATTTTGTTGCAGGTTGACAAGTTTTACAGCCCTACTTAATTAATCTTTTCGAAACGAAAGCGCATTCCGGCATTTTGGGGGACATTTCATGAGTAAGTCCATCCACTGTAATATCGATCCCAACCGAGGGAACTGTCTTCACATCTGTCGACATGGTCGCAAATACTTATTGCCAACGCTCACCATTGCAATGTCTGGTGTCCTTATTCAAGACCCTCCGCCCCAAGGTCACTCGCCACTGCAGTGAGCTCTGACCTGCAGCCTCTCGACCAACTTCAGCTCGGATGCACTTGCGCCCACATAGTCGGGTTGCTAATGGTAGGGCGTAGATTCCCACGCAGCTGGCAGCTCCAACTTTTACACTAAAATTCCGTGTGATTGTAAACCTCACATATTTTTCACCATTCCTATTGGTTGAAATTTTGCTTGGCTTCCTGATTAAATATAGACTTGCCAGTGGCGGTCCACGTAAAATCATTTATTCTTAAAATGGTTTTTACCCATTTTTTAGATTATTGCCCTCACTTTCCTTGGCATATGATAGCATAAGAACGCAACTCTCGGCATTACCATGGACAACCAAATTGCAAGGAACAGTTAGCGACTACTGGAGGACGTTCAGCTCACTGGTCAAGGTAATCGTTGATCGAAACTGTCCACTCAAACGAAAGGAAACAACATATCGTCCGCCGTGGATAAATCGGGAACTGTAAAATGCGTTTAAATGGAGAAATAAAGTGTGGGAACGTTATCGACAAACACAGAGCCCTGAACACCTGAAGGAATATAAGTGACAGCGCAATGTGTGTAAACGCGAGGCTAATAGACTACTAAGGAACTATGAGCTACGCAAATTGCAAAAGTTTTTGGAACATCCTAAAATCCTCCATAGGTACATGCGTAAGTGTAAGAGCAATCGAGACCCGATTTCAGCGCCGAGATCCGAAAACGGAGGAATCGAGACAGAGGATCACCTGAAAGCATCAGCCTTCGACAGTTTCTTTTAGTCGGTGTTCACTTATGGCACAAATCCTCCTCCTACGCCTTACCCAGATAAACGACCACATCCCTTCTCTCCTGCATTGGAGGACAATCTTTACTTCTCTCCGACGTTGATAAGGACCGAACTACGCCAGCTAAAGCCTGTTAAATCACCTGGTCCAGATAGAATTCATCCCCCTTGAGAATTAGCTGACGTACTGTGTGAGCCAGTGACAATGATATTTTAGAAGCCCACGGAAGAGGGCGAACTGCCGGAGGAATGGAAAACGAACCATATTCCTTAATCTATAAAGGAAGATCCCAGCTGGAGCCCGAAAATTACCGTCCTAGTAGTTTAACCTGCATTTTGCGCAAGGTCATGGAACGACTTATTAAAGAACATTTAATATCGTATCTGGAGCAGAGAGACCTATTGTGTGCTGCTCAGCTAGGATTTCGTCGTGATCACTCATGTCTTACAGGCAGTCTTTACTAGCAGGAAAAATGGACAAAAGCCATAGACCAGGGCCACGCGGTGGATGTCATCTTCTTTGATTTTAAGAAGGCCTTTGAGAGCGTTTCACATGGACGACTCCTACAGAAGATTTGGAGGTGTGAAATACAGGGCAAAACTTTGGAGTAAGTTAAAAGTTCCCTGTCATGCCGACTTCAAAGAGCAATCGTTGGTACCACTGCATACGAATTGATGCCAGTAAAAAGCGGCGTTCCGAAGGCTTCTAATTTGGGTCCCCTCCTCGACCGTCCTGCAGACCTTGAATGCGATGGCATCATGTTTGCAGATGATATAAAGGTCTGGAAAACAATCAGCTGTGTTGACGACTCACATAAATTATAGGAAAATTTTGATAAGATGGCTTCATGGTCCAGCAAGGGCTTCTGCGTTGAATGTACCCAAATATGTCGTCTTGCGCCCATAATCTGGTCGGAGGCGCTTCTCAAAACACCAGTGTACCATAAATGGGGTTCACTAAAAGAAATGGACACGCACAAAGACTTAGATGTCTGGACAAGTTCAAACTTGCTGCTCTCCGAGTACTGCAAGAGAGTCGTCCAAAAAGCAACCAGCATCATGCACAGGATTAGGCGTGCCTTCACAATCTTGCCTCCCGAACTCTTCTTACAGATATACGGTACGTTTGTCAGATCTCATTTGAAAACGGAATGCCAACATGGACGCCATAGAACAGGTGAAACAACGGGTCACAAAACTGGTGGATGGTCTCAGGACACTTTCATACCCAGAAAGACTGATCCAGTTAAACCTGTTCCCTCTATCCTGCAGATCAATGAGGTGTGACCTGTTGGGGAGATTCAGCATTATCCACAGGCATGCATGTTCGTTCAAATCTGAAGACTTCTTTGACTTCACGACCATGAGTCACATGCGCGGCCATCCGTACAAAGTTAAGCGGAAGCGTAAATGCCTGGACCACCGTAAGTTTTTTCCTCAGTCAGAGTGTTGTTCGACCGTGGACTTCACTCCCAAGTGAAATGGTGATATCTGAAACAATGACTGTATTAAAAAGGCAGCTGGATCGTTTGATCTTTGATAAACGACGACTCTCATTAGCAATAAATTTTATTTCCTGATTTAATCACTGTGTAACACATCCCTGACGTTTCATGAAATTTCCTCTCGCAACTTACGCAACTGACTGCATTTTGTGTCGATCGTAATTAACTGCACTTACAATTTCACATGTACATAGAAGAGTCCGCCTGTCGCACCCTTCACAGTCCAGCATTGCAAAAACGTTTTCCGTAAACAAATATGTTACTGGCAACATTTTAGTAAAGTGTGCATTTAACATCTACACTGTACGCACCGTTTTCAATGGGACGTTGTCTACTTGCTGCAACAATTTTTTATTTTCGATGTCTTCTTGCATTCCTCCAGCTTTTCGTACTGGTTTTTGCCTCACCCGTTAAACCCTATCTACCAGCATTCGATGTATGACAAGTTACTTGGGGTCCCTACACCCTACCTCTACCGTCGCGTAAGTCAATACGTTGCAAAATTCGCCACCCCAGAGCTAATGCAACACATTTGATGCAACGGGACAACATAAACCTACAAAAGCGGCTGCCACCACCTGTCTCAGTCATCGTAGGCATGACTGGACGCAGTCGACATTAGCACTGGCTGCACTAATGGCCACTGTTGCCTTAGACAGCAAACCATGCTCTGTTGTCTTCGTCTTTACCAGCTAATTCGTGCCTTAGCCTGATGATTTCAACGCAATGGCCACTCTTGCTGTATAAATACTACATTGTTAGTCATTCTGTTAGTATGGATTAATTGACACTGCAACCCCTCCCCCTTATTCTTGGCTCTATTTCTGCCTTTCCTCGTGATTATTGCCCGTTATCACCCCCTAAAGATCGATTACACTTTTGTCGACCGGTTGCTTTCTGGCGCGCGCTCTTCCCGACGCCATCTCGTGCAGTCCCCCGTCTGAGCCAAATGGGCATTTTGACCGGTTGGCACTGTCTACGACGGTATCCTTTGATCCTCCGAGCTCCGCCTCACACGCTGACTGATAAACACTTCATTTCCGGCGCTCAGTCTATACGCGCGTTAATCGCCTCCCTCCCCCGGCCTTCAAGACAGCTCCAGCAGCCATCCGCGAGATGACATGACTTACTGGAGATCCCTCGCTGACTTACGACTGGTGCCGGCGTAGAGGCACTGCCGCCTAGCGTTCAAACCTCCCCCACCCTCAACCGAGCTGCAAGCCAAAGCAATTAGGCAAAATAAACTGAACATTTTTCTGTCGAGGGACCTGCCAAACCCCTCCCTGCCGCGCCGCACCGGATGTCTGGCAAATGAGAGCAAGCCCCGAGGGTTTGACGTCCGGCCCAGATTTTTTTCCGAATATAACACGAATTTCTGCAGGGGGACGATTTATGAGCAGATAGTTTATGGGAGGGGGATCAGAAGAAACATGGGTTATGACAACAACTTGGGTCGTGATACCAGGAGAATGCATTTGCAAAATTGAAGTAAATGGAAGAAAAAAGAAAACTTACACTCGAATAAGTTCCGACGAAGACAAGGACAACACAAAGGGTCATTTCTGGCCACGGGACAATATATCCCGTAAACTGGCCAGTGGTCAGCCTGTCAGCATATATAATATCCCCAATCCCGACAGGCAGGACAACGGGTCGGTGTCTCAACTGTAGACTGCTGGACTTATTATCTGGTTGATGGCCAAAAGACGGGAGTTCGAATCTCAGGTCCTGCATCGCCGTGGTAAGGTAAAGCCGAAGTCCCCGCACCACTCACCACTCTCCTTATTACTACTTCTTCCCACTGCTGTGTCTGGTTGCTACGCGACTGCCTTCAGACATCCAAGTTTAAACCCGGGGATTCCAGAGGGCGGGAGTGTGTCGCAACCTGTTCAGTAAAACATAATGCAGGCCTTTCCAGCCACCTGAGTTGAGCTGAATACGTACTTACCAGCATACCTAAGTGATACTTATATAAAACACATTGACCCAACTGTGAAAAACTCGGTGCCTCGGTGGGATTCAAATCCACTCAGTAAGAGGAGGGCTTTAGTACAGCCATCGCTATAACCACTTGAGCTGCGAGACCCGGACGACGCGAGTTTAATCACATTTGGGTCAAGTTACCCGCCCAACCTACTGCAACGTCTGGAATCCACCAAATCTGATACAGTAAGTTGACTGCCCAAGCAGGATTTCCTGTGCAATTCATATAGAATCCACCAGATGACCACCAGGCTTATGTAATTCATAGATGTATTGGCAGATTTTGAATAATTAGATTGACCCAACTGTGAAAAACTCGATCCTCGTTGGGATTCCAACCCACGCAGTAAGGAGAATGCTTTAGTACAGCCAACATCTATGAATTACGCAAGCCTGGTAGTCATCTGGTGGATTTCATGTGAAATACTCAGGAAATCCTGCTTGGGCAATCAACTTACTGTATAATATTTGGTGGATTTCAGACGCTGCAGTAGATTGGGCGGGTAACGTGACCCAAATATGATTAAATTCGCGTCGTTCGGCGGGGCGTCGTAGCTCAAGAGGCTGAAGCGTTGGCTGTAATAAAGCCTTCTCCCTACTGCGTGGGTTCGGATCTCCCCGAGGCGCCGAGGTTTCACAGTGGGGTCAGTATGAATTATTCAAAATCTGCCAAAACATCCATGAGGTAATTATATAAACTGAGGTCTATGTATGGGAGCAGACAGGAGGTCGCAGAGTAATAGAGCCCCAAGGCTGAACAAAATATCCGCGATTCCTTCGTTCCTTAGAGCGTGACAGTGGAAGCTGTTCGCAGATAACTTTATATGTTTGCAATCGCAAACGGCTGGACATACATCCGTGGTACTACAGTAGATTCAATGAACTATTGCATGCGCTCCCACAGCTGAGATCAACCCAACCAGGGGTAAAAGTATGGCCTTTTGCCTTTGACCTGCAGTGCTATTCCAGTTGTCAGCCATCGGAGAGGAATAAGCGTTGGAATGCTTCAAACTGCCAAGCATGTACTTCCGCAGAACGGAAGCTCATGAGCGTCCTCTCTGACTGCATGATCCAAACCACTACTTATGACTTTCACAAATGTGAGATTCCTGAGCATGGAGTGTGTGGACAACGGATGACACATCATCAGCCGCATATTTTTGTACACCGGTAAAGCACAACTCTTAAATCGCGACGACGGTCTGTAACTTCCGGCGCACCCAACGGTCAGTGAACGATCTGATGAAATTCTACTCGATGTCTTGAAACGCGCCTCCGACCAGGAAGTGTTACTTGAACGGGTTTGTAATGTTAATTACCATGCAGCACAATCTCAAAATATTTCACTCCAGTCGGGATGTCGACTTTTACATGCACTTCATTTCGGCCGCCTGAGGCACATCACTCCTTACAAAATGGCCACGTACTTAGTAGGAATCCAAATGTAGATATATTGTGCAAACAAAATACCCAAAATACTCTTTCTCGCACTTATGTGATAGGAAGTCAAGGTTTCTCCGAATTCCATGCCCAACGAAAGGGTGTCTGTCAGTTTTTTTTAAAAAAGCCTTTTTTACTTTCCGAAAAATTGTAAACATGGTCTACCATCGCATTTGCATTTAAGATTTATAGCCTACTGCCTGCATACTTTTCATTTAAGAAAAATAACAAATTGTTTTATGACATCCCTGAGATGCTATATGGCACTCATGACATAGTTTCTGGACAATGCTGCATACTCCGCACAGAACACTAATCAAAGGACAGATACGATGCTCTTTAAATGGGCATTTCACGGTCTTAATAATCTCACAACCGTACTTTTTGCAGATCCGTACGCTTTCCATCAAGTTTCATCATGCTGGTTGTCATCAGTTAGGGTATTGACAAAGACTATTTACCTTCTAACGTGATGGGATATTTCCAGTTGTTTGTAGGTATTTCGCGGTGCATAATGCCCTACTATGCACCATTTTCTGAGCAAAACTGCTTTATTTATCTTAACTTAAGAGTCCTACATTAAAATATTCAATTACAGTGCAATTTTCTATGCCGTTGAATGAGAAAGTCATTTTGTAAAGAACAATGAGGCTTTGGCTCCAATCCTCGAGAGATACACTGATTTCTAGAGGTACAAAGGACGGGCTAAGGGAACACTAATTTACGATTAAAAAAGAAACCTGATCGAGAAGCTGCGCCCCCTGTTTACTTTTCCGAAGCTGCACTGATCCAACTCTGGGCGCCTGCTGCAACGCTGGGCCTCTTGGCCAATGTCGGCTGTACAAATTGGCCTATTATTTTATAAGGCTGACTCCAACATGAGCTTGTTGAAGTCGCTTGAAACTCGCTTCATCATTCGCGGACGCCGCTCCGCGTCGTCGGTTGTATCCTTGTCCGAGCGCCGAGTACGACCAGTCCCTTCTCTGCACAGAATAAAACTCCCAACCGTCTGGTATCCCACTTCTTCGCTTCCTGTTCGGAGCTGAGATTGGTGGTCGTAGTGGTCGGGGTCACCCTACAGTTTTAGCCGTCGTGATAAGCTTTCCAAACTGCACACGAATGGCAGCACCTTAGTAAATTCGTTTATCTCTTATGAGAGTAGCATTCGCTTTTAAAATGTAGACAGTTTTGGGGGTTTGAAAACTGTGCAAGTCTAATAAAACAGCATCGTGTTTGTCTGTCCGTTAGTTCTACTAATAAATAATACAAAGTGGTCAAATTTATTTGCAGAATTCAGGAGCAATATATGATACCGTGGTAATGCTATAGACAAATTTATCGTTTTTCGTAAATCATAACTGTCTACGTTGCACTTTGAAGGCCATAAACGGAAGAGCAATGGCAGTTAGCGTTCGGAATTATCCGCTATTTCGGGAACCTTTTTAAATTTTATATATGTCGGTGTTTGGAATACATGGAATGCTGGAAAATCATTCTCCTGAATGCTTCCAATAAACTGTCGACAAATTTGTGACGGCAGAGAGGTTCTGTGAACAAATTCCTATAAAATAAGTAGTCATTTTTCTCGAGCATGATTTTTCAGACCGACGGCAATCTGCCGACTCAAGGCTTAACATCCTGCCGCGATTTCAATGGCTTGAGATCTATCCATGTGATAACCCATATCACGCCCCATAAATCCAACTTAATTTTCGGAATGTCAGTCAAAATTTTATGAGTAACGTCAACAGCTGCTGTTATGCATGTATTTTTAAACGCTAAGATGTTTTTTTGCAGCAAACGAGATTGTGATCATAAGCTAGAAGGGTAATACAATATACCTTAATCGGAGAAAATACAGTTCCTTGTAGCGAATGGAATAATTGGCACAGAAATCTCACGTTTAAAACGACAGTCAGCTAATTTCAGAATCTTTTTTCTAACTTGGAGTGAATCTGTCGGAATGAAACTTTTTGAACTAAGTCCGAAATTCTGTAGGCATATTTCAGCTGCGGTCCACCAGTCACAGAGGGACAACCGTGTAATATTCGGGAACTATCAACAGACAGCTAGTAGTATAATCATGTTGCGGGATTCACCGCACTAGGAGCACAGGCATCAATAGAAGCGAAGAGACGATTCCCAGGAAACAGTCTTGAAGAAGACGAAGAAGAAGACACGATCGCCGGGACAAGAGCTTTATTATCCTGACGTTTCAGATTCCTGCTCGATTCCATCATCAAGCATCATTCGAGCAGGAATCCGAAACGTCAGGCTAAATAAGCTCTTGTTCCGACGATCGTGTCTTCTTCTTTTTCAAGACTTCTTCCTGGGAATCGTCTCTTCGCTTCTAATGGCAATGTATTTAGGCGCGATGCGCTCCGATCGACCCGGCGATGGGAAACCTTCGCCTTTCAGGAGGCCTCTACGTACTCGCAGATCAGGTTTCTGTACAGGTGTCTCGACAATAATGTGCTACCGAAATGTGTTCCATACATGCCTCCGGTTAACACAGATTTGGCGAGACGAGCAGTATTTCAGCACGGGTGAAGGATGATCCAAATGCTCCTCCAAGATTGCCACGCGAGACTTCGTACGTACCGTCAAAGGATTGACCAATAAAAAACCAGATGCTGTGAGTTCATGGGTGAGATCGGTACAAATATGCTCCTGCAGAGGATAGCTGAACAAGCCCGCGAACAGAAAATGATACACGTTGCAGCACTGGATAACAAATTTGAAAGATTTCTTGGCCTTGGAGAACTCAAGTGCAATAACACCGACCGACAGACGTATGACGAGACCCCAATATACGGCATTGGCCCGATTCTATGGCCTCCCTAAGTTGCACAAAGACGGCGCTCCTCTCCGACCCATCGTGTCGCTCAAAGGTACTCCAACGTACGGACTGGCTAAGTGGCTGTTCCGGCGTCTCAAGTTCCTGACCGCTGAGTCAGACACCACGGTCTCTTCGTCAGCAGAATTCCTGGAGAAACTCAAAGGGGTAAGCATCCATCCAAATGGTATCTTTTGATGTTACATCCCTTTTTACTTCTATTCCCCAGGACCTGGCTATCGAGACAATCGAGCTTCTTCTACAAAGCAAATACGATGAAACGGAGAATCGTCTTGGACGCGCCCAATTCTTCAGCTCCTGAAACTCTCAGGACGTACTTCACGTTCTACGGGACAATCTACGAACAGGTGAAGGGCACACCAATGGGTTCGCCGATTTCGGGGTTCATCGCCGAGGCGGTCCTTCAACGGTTAGAGTCGCTGGTCTTCCAACACCACAAACCGAAGTTCTGGGCCCGGTATGTGGATGATACCTTTGTCGTTATCGACCGGGATCAACTGCTGAAATTCAAGGATCGTCCGAATGTGGTCGTCCCGGACATACAAATCACGATGGAGGAGGAAGAGAACAACCAGCTGGCCTTCCTGGATGTCCTCGTATGCCGCAAGGATTGTGGTGGACTAAAGACCAAAGTGTTCAGGAAAGCGACAAATACGATGCAAGTACTGAACTTCAACAGCAACCACCCAATCATTCACAAACGCAGTTGTGTAAGGACACTCTATCGGCGTGTTGAAACGCACTGCAGTGAGCCGGAAGACAAGATTGCCGAAGTACAATACCTCCGACGGGTATTCAAAGCCAATGGCTACCCGCGCAACTTCGTCGACCGGTGCGTACGCAAAAGGGACGAATGGCCTAAACGCACGGACACCAAATCTTAGCGGACACTTCCGTATGTCAAGAACGTTTCGGAAGCTGTCGGCCGCCTTCTCGCACCACTTGGGTTTGGAGTTGCACACAGGCCGGAGGCAACCATCGGGCGTCAATTGATGAAACCAAAAGACCCACTGCCACGGCAAGAAACGTCTGGAGTCGTTTATCGGATCTGGTGCAGTTGCGGACAATGCACCTACGTCAGAGAACCCGGAAGACAGCTCCGAACGCGAATGGCCGAACACGCTGCAGCATTGCGGAGAAATGACGCCAGCTCTCAAGTTGCGGCTCATTCGACGGGTTCCGGCCACACATTCCAATTTGACGAGGCCGAAATTCTCGCAAGAGGTAACAACCGCGTGAGCCGGGAGATGCTTGAGTCATGGTTTACTGGCCCCCAGTCTATTAACAAGTGCAATGATCTTCCCGTCCAATACACCGTGCTGAGACTTCGTCTAGGTGGAGCAATTGGCCACGCGGGGAGCGCCCTGGTGAACACTCTTTCCAACACCCGGGTCAGCGCGTCAGATGGTCGAGCAATCATCACACCAACATCCAACGCACGTGATGAAATTGCAGCAATTAACGATGCGATAAATCGGCCATCACGCCACGTGCAACGATCCCTAATGAATTAGAGGGAGCCATGAATATTCATAGGTATGCGGTAGCATGGCTACTGCATCCTATAAATACTGCAGCCGCATGTGCATGAACCCCCCTTATCTGCTTTTGTTTCTGATGATGGATTCGAGCAGGAATCCGAAACGTCAGGCTAATAAAGCTCTTGTCCCGACGATCGTATCTTCTTCTTCAGCACAGGTTCTCGCTAAATTTGCAGCTGAGTATTTCACCAATATTCTACCGCTACATAACACAACTGTATGCGGTCGGGGCAACAAAAGTTTATAGGATCCATCATTAACTTGAGCTAGCCTGCTGACGTGACGTACGTTAAATAGTGGTAGAGGGGGTTTAAGGAGTGGGGTAGAATATCCGCGAAAAAGGAGACCGAACTTTGAGTCAGTGTCTGGGTTGTCAGTGCGGCAAATCAAGCAATATGAGCACGAACAGAGGAGAACTGGAAAAGTAATTAATTGTACAAGTAGAATAAGTTACATCGGGGTGGCCTGTCTGGATGGAGAAGTGACACTGTCGGGCCTGCTTAACAACCAGTGGGAAACGCAGAGCTGTGAGCAACTGCAGGAGAGGACTGTGGTAGGTGTCGTCATAGAGAGCGAGGTGCGACGAGTTGGGGGTGGGAGTCAATAGACGAGGGGAAAGGGCATCGGCTATTTTTACCGACATGCACTTACACTATTATCCTTCCAGATCCGCGCGGAAAGTGTCACTGAATTCAAACAACCCTATATAATGCGTAGGGCGTTGCAACTCTACACAAACTTCCGTCGCCTCACGCGCATCGGAGTGTCTCATGTTTTTCACCTGTGTTCCCCTGTGATCATACGCCCTCCCATCACACTACGCCTCTGAAAAAAAACGATCGCATGCGTAACTTGTAAAAAATATCGGCAAAACACGTGTCTGCGTTTTTTGCTGGTTCCTGTGCTGTGAAAGTTGGTATACCGTGCAGTCACTGAATACACTACTGGCTGCCTGTTGGCAGTTTATGAATATTAGGCGGTCATCCCACTACAACTGGTAACCACTGACACAAATAATTATATTGTCTTTCAAAATACCCCTATAAAACCTTGTTCCGACTACTTCGAAGATTACGTATTTGACAGGGATTCCAGATTTGACGGCAAAATACACAGTTCGTCATCGAGGTCTGGAAAATCTTATGTCACAGAGCAAGATAGCATGAAATGCGGTTTGTACCTAAGCATCTATACACAACATTAACACAAGTTAGTTGTACTTAGTGTTCAGCCGGTTCCGAAGTGGACACAATGTGGATCGAAACGTCTCAAAAAGTTTAACCTCCCATAGGCCTAAGCGTTTGAACCATTTACAGAAGTTTTCAGGACATAAATAACACTCATTTGCGGGAACTTGTGCAGTCACCCGACAGCATCTTTGGCATCCACAAACTAAAAGTATTACCTCCATAATAATCACCTGTGGATGGCGGTAGGTTGATCCGGAAATGTAAATTTGTTTATTATACGCTCCACAAAACTGTCAATTGGACCGCTTAACTCGATCAGTAAGCTTATTTAGTGATTACTTTTGAAAGAAACGAAGGTGGCTTTTCGATTCTGTCCAAATTTTTATACTGTCATCTGGGTTATGTCTGCGATCAGTCATTTAATTTGGCAGCAATTCACGAATAACTTACAATAAAACCAAAAGAACAGAGTCCTGAAAATTATTATTTTGATTCGCAGGATGATTACAAAGTAAACTGCTGTCAGAATCTACACAGGGATAATCAGGGAACTTCAAACCATGCCGCTGCGCCTATGCTTAATTTTATCAAGTTTGGTGATCTATCACATGATTTAAAAATATTCACAGCGATCTGAGAAAGGAAATTACTTGAACTCAATTGCATTCTTTTCAAAAGAGCGAAAATCAGTAACAGTGGATAATGAACGATGCTGTTGTCTTATCAGTATCGAAACGAGTTTTCAGTTTCTAGCTTCTCCTCTGTCAGCAGTAAATGGGGCATATAGGGTCTAATTTATCCGCAATGAACTGATAGTTTGATCAAAGATCAGGGCTTCTCGCATGACTAAGGACACCCCGGCACTGTTTTCGCATCTACTGGAGGTTTTTTTAGGCAAAGGTCACATTGACGATTAAGCGAACAGACGAGTGCCAGAAAGCAGTTTAGAAGAAGAAGGGGCAATCACGGGGACAAGAAATATTTTGGAATGACGTTTCGGATTCTCACTCGAAGTCATCATCAGAGACGGTTGCAAATAAAGGTAGTGGAGGCACAACAGTTTGCAGTATTTATAATTCTACGCTGCCGTGGGGCCGCATGCGTACTATACTTAATAACTTTCGCGATCACCACTGGGAGTCGCAACCGATGCGTCCGAGTCGTTAATTGTCGCAATTTCATCATGCGTGTTGTATGCTGGCCTGACGATTGCACGGGCAAATCGGCAAGAATATTGCTCGCCGCGCCCTACACACGTAACTGATTCCTCAACCTAGGACAATCTCAAACGGCAAGAAGAGGTCATTACTAGTGGATTGCGGGCCGGAGAACCAGAACTTGGGGAGATCGCGGTTCACACGGCTGTCACAGCTTGCAAAGGTTGTGGCCTCTTGAAACTTGAAAATACGGCCGAATTCCCGTAAATGAACTGATACCTGAGAGCTGACGTCTTGGAAGATGCCAGCCGACGTCGCACTTCCCTTAGAACGAACTGTCACCTGAGAGCTTGCGTTCTTCCTCCCCAACGCTGCTGCGGGCTCAGCCATCCGCGTCCAGAGTAATTTTACAATTTTTCTGACGTAGTTGCTTTGTCCGAAAATGCACCAGTCCCGGTTCACGACTCCAGGCGTTTCCAGCCGTGTCAGCAGGTTGTTCGTCCTCATGTTTGGCGCTTTCTAGTCGCTTCCGGCCTGAGTGCAGCCCCAACTCCAAAGGAGGTTGGTGCCGGTGCTTGAAATGCTGACGACTGACGGAATCGCTTGTTCCTCATAGGAGCATTCAGACGTGACTAGAGGACAGAATTTCCGGCTGAGATTACAATAATGCCTTTGTGGCATTCACAGAGGTGAGATCGGGATCGCCCCCCCGGGAGAAACCTTGCGGACTTAGTGGCGATTAGGGGGTATATGGCACGCGAAAACGGATTGCTGACTTTTTTTAACCATTGCGCCCTGATCCATCTCCGGCTGCCTTGACACTTCCTTGTCATCAGTGCCAGGTGGGTGAGGGCAAGAGTGAGGGAAAAAGGGGTGTGGCAAATGCAGCGCGTACATGCCTCACTGCGAGCCAAATAACCTGTGAGTCGCTGGTGCCCCCCTCACTTCCTGGAACTGTCCTTATGTCCCTGCATCAGGGGGTGTGTAAGTGAGATTAGATCCTCAAATTAGCCCAGATGGTCATAAAACGAGGCGGTCATCTGTGGTCATGGCGGAGCCGGGTTTAATGTTCGGATGAAGGCTCCAAAGCATCTAAGTGGGTATAAGTCCGCCACGATTATTTCGGTTTGGTATTTCATCGTACGAGGTTGGATCGTTTGTCTGCTGCATTATCTACAGTGACCTTAGCTCAGAGACCTGATGAGCGATCGCTGTAGACACTTGATGTTGATTTTTTAATTGTCCTGCTTAATTTCCGCTGCTAGATGTCAATGTATTAAAACCTTTACGCCCAAAAATACAAATTTACTAATTGTCTATACTTACAGTAGGGGGGCTAACTCACGAAATATCAACCGAAATTCCAAAATGCATATTCTCTTTGAAAAGATTATTTAATTAGTGTTGTAAATTAGGTCATCATGAAGCGTCATTCTAAAATAATTCGGTTACCTGAGGGTGCCGGCTATCAAACGAACGTTTTCCGGAAGCACTAAAAAACTACGCTCTGTAAAAAACGACTACTTAAGTAGCATGCATTTCCTCCTTGATAATCAATGTCCTTAAAAATTCGATTATGTTTCGTGGAAAAATGCCAAATGTCCGATAGGAATATACGCCTTCTTCCAAGTTAATACTCGAGCGAAGGGTATGATTAGGTGTTAAACATTTTGTTTTTGTGAGATTTGTTTAATGCCGTTAAATGGTCTTTCATAAAACGTCATGCGTCTGCATTTGCGAATGTGACTTGTAGAATTAGCATTATGGCTCAAATAAGATGCTACATTTTATTAACCCCTATATGGTCTTCTCTTAATACCGTAAAGAAATATATGGTTTTTCGTACACAGAAATTACGCGGCCTGTAATTTGCAAATCCTGTATACAAGTGTAACGGCAGATTGGATTCAAAATTGTTCTGTAATTGGAAAAGTTTTTAAAAACCCAAGCATATCCATCCTTCGAGTATAAAGTTGAAAGTAGACGTATTTTCCTACCGAATAAGCAAAAGAATGAATATTTTTATTATTATAATATAACTTTTAAGGGCATCGAAATCCAATGAGAAAAATGTATGCCACATTAGTATTTATTTTTACAGAGTATATTTTTGCATGTTGCCGAAATAGTTCGTTCAAAAGCCCGCATCCTATGGTAATTGAATTATTATACAACAAGGCTGCATGATGATTAGTTTTACAACCCTACCTAATTAATCTTTTCGAAACGAAAACGCATTTCGGAATTTTGGTTGGCATTTCATGAGTTCGCCCACCTACTGTATTTTGCCATTCCTCTATATATTACCAGGCCCTACGCGTAAAACACCTATGACCACCTTTTCCCATAAGACTGGTTGTGTGTGTGTGTGTTTGGGGGCCTTCACCCGATCGTTGCTGAGCCGGGTTCAGTAAAGAGAGGGCAAACGCATTTGGGCCTATCACAATAGGCTAAGAGTTGTGGTTTGAAAGGCTGACGATTGACGGAATAATTAGATCCCCATTGGAGTACTTAAGAGTGACAAGAGGACTGAATCTAAGGCCGAGGTGACACCCCTCAGTAGTGCCATTGTGGCATGCGCACAGATGAGATGAGTCGTCGGCAGAGAAGCCGTGTATATGTAGGGGAGTCTAAGTCGCGTGTGGCACTCAAACATCGACTGTCAATCTTTGTAAGCCACTGAGCCCGAGTCCACCTCCCGCCCTCGTAATATCGTCTCGTCGATCAGATCTGGTCATGTAGCCGCATGCGAGGCAAACAGGCCTTTGCCCCGGTGGTAATGCGGGTTTTACAGGAGACGATGTCAAGTTGTTGTGTGCAAAAGAAAGGGTATTGGAAATGCGTGGTTGTACTTTGAGTAGTTGAGAAGTAGTTGCCCTGACCGCTAACTCTAACCTCATCCTTTAACTCAAAACATAAGCTCTAACTCCTGACCCTAATCCTCAGACATCCAACTCGAAAGTTAGAAGGGGACGACGTGCCGAAAGTCCAGAAGGATCACCGGCATTGAGCCGAAAAACGTAGACACGCCAACTGAACACACACCGCAACGCACAGCAACACCATGCCATCGTAATCACACCAACCAAAAATAATTGAGTAGGTGAACAGGATTGTGTCCATCAGATGCGGATACATAACCACATTGTAGCCAGGTGAGTGAAATAGAGTGTGGCAAATTTGGTGCACACATGCCTAACTGTGAGCCAATTTACTGGTGAGACACTGGTACCCCATCCACGTTGTGGGGCACGAAAGTCGAACTGCCATTATGTCACTGCATCAGGGGGTGATGCACGCTTGTGTGTGTGAGTTTAGAACCGTCACTTAGCCTAAGTAGTCACGAAACGAAGCGGCCACGTATGAGCATACTGTAGCCGCGTTCAGTGGAGAAAAAAACGAACCTTTGCGTTTAGCCAAACAACTGCCGACTGTCATAGCGCTGGCAGCAGGATACTGCATACGACGAGACCCAAGAGCTTAGACTACTCTGCCAGTGGCCGTAAAGTTCAGCACCACTGCCGTGTGACAAAGGATGTGGCCGCTTGGTCACGTCGCCTGGTCAAAACAAATTGCTGACAAACCCGGACTTTATCGACGCACAATCTTCAGACGTGGATGAACTCAACCGCCACAAAATTCCCCTTCGACTTCGCCCTGCTGTTTTTTCTGTGCCACTTATCGTGCCCATAGTTGTCGACACCCTGAGGTCAATCGAGATGGATGTTACGGGCAAACGTCGGCCATACAAGTTCACGTCAAACCTCGGTCAAACTGTGCAGATCAGACCTCCAGATGTGTTGTCATCTGAACGTCTCACTTTTTTTCCGAGACATTCTTCCGCCTATTACCGACGAAATCATCATTCGTGAGTTAACTGCGTACATACAATGTGCTATTCTAGATACAACGATGAACTTTAACACTTTTGACATTGCTTTCTATTCCAATTTTTGTGTCTGGATGATAGTGAGGCTAGTTCACTGACGCATTCGTTCGATTTAACACTCACAGGGATGCCTTGTGCCCGAAACATTCTTCCGTTTCATACCAACGTGCCAACTCACCGGCACAGGTTGACGAGACCACGCCAGCACACCCACGGTTGATGCCTCAACTGCACCTCTGTAAGGGTTCGCAGCATCTCCATCCTACGCGGTCCCAGCTACTCCTGTCATCATCGACACACGCTCTCAAAGCCGCATGTGCAGTGGATTATTTCACACACATATTATCGTCTGCCTCACGATCGACACCATCACTTCGTTTTGTGTCTGGCGGGGAGCTGTGGCGACCAGCCATCATGACCGGTCTGGCGTCATTGGTTAAGACCTCGCTGCCTCAAGGTCATTCGCCCTTTTACAGTGAGCCGTTCCAGACGCGCTGACCTAAAGTCACACGACCGACGGCTCCGGCACACCTGCGGCCGCACAGCCGCAGCTGCCCATGTGGCCACTTGAACGCACCCCACCCCCCCCACAACCAGCAAAACAAGCCACAGGAACACAACCCCCCGGCAAATGCGACACGCACTGAGTGGGCACCCCTTGAGCTAGGCCCACGAGCCTACAAAAGCGGCTGCCACCACTATCTCTGGGACTCTCAGGCATGACTAGACGCAGTCAACACCAGTCCTGGCTTCGCCAGTGGCCCCTAACGCCGGAGGGGACAACTCTGGGTTCTGTATACAATAAACCCCTCATTCTGGTGCCTTCTGTCTCCCCCTCCTTCCAATAGTATGATTAGCCCTGATTATGATGGTGCTCGGAGCACTTTCTCTCGCCGCATGGTCAGATCAGAGTAAACTACACGTGACGGTGGATAGCGGTAGTTGGATGTTGGGGCACGCTTGCACTGCAAACCTCGACTGACTCCGGATCATTGTCCCTACCCGACAGTGCGTGCAGTCAGCGACCGATCTCAGAAAATGGTAACAGGCATTCTGAAATGCGTTTTCGTTTAGGAAGTATTACTAAAATAGGGGTTGTAATAGTGACTGTCTTATGACATAATCCCCGTAATATTTCGGGCACGCTAGGATTTTAGCATTTGAGTGCAGTTCTTTTCGGCGGCAGACAAAAAACTACATAAAAAACAGCTACTTAGATAGCATGCATTTCCCTATCGACTTTAAATAACCTTAAAATTTCAAAAATATTTGCAGAAAACATGCATAAAGATATTATTTCTTGTATTCATTCGGTAGGAAATCAAACCTTTTTCAAATTTTATGCTCGAAGAAGTGTATCTTTTGGTCTTCAAAAGTTCAAATCATATCATTTTTAAGACTGCGCAACTACCTTTTGATTGCCGTCGTGCAAGTATATTTAATAATGCTCTTTATTAAGTAAATAACACAGTCCACATTCGTTTCAGCACTTAAGGTACCCTGTATAATATGTTCTCACTAGAAACATGAAATGTATGTTTTTTCCCTATATAAAAAGTACACCGTTTGGAGACTGAAAACCTGAAACATCAATGGAACAGGACGTTGATTGCAAAATAAGTCACATATCAAAAACTTTTTAAAGCCACAAATAACATGTTTCCGGGCAAAAAGTTTGCAAAAACATGGTTTGCTACCAAGTAAGTCCAGGGAATGCTTTTTATGGAGATATTTTGCAAAATACACTTGAAACTAAAAAGGCCCCCCGATTCATTGAGAAAATGCGTGCTACGCAAGCAGTCGCTTTTTAAGTGCGTGTGCTTTTTGCAGGTGACCACGGAGAAATGCTTTCAAAAGCCAACTCACCGGCCTGTTGGGATTATTAAGCAAATGCGACGCAAGAAAACCCTTAAGCAATCCTTCCACACCAAAAACGCACTTCGGAATTTCGGTCAGTATTTTATGAGATCTGTCAGGGAATGCAGACGAGAATGCGGTTTTTTGGGGAATATTTGCTTCTTTATTTCCGGGTAACTCTCTCCACAGTGTTGATCTGTGCCGTCTCCCTATCAGCTCTGCACGATAACACCAAATGACTTTATATTGGCTTGAAATTGGGTCGGATCGGTCAATGTCACGTTAAGGCATGAGCCAAAAAACGTAGGCCCTCGATTCCATGGTCCCATGTTAGACGCCATGACTGTTTGAACCTGGTTTCACGTCTCATGTGTTCCAAGCCCATGCTGGTGGTATTCCTTAATATCATAAGCAGGTTTTCCTATCGCCCTCAGCGCTGTAGTTAGTATTTAATACAGAGATGATTATAGCACGACTGCAGTTAAGATCTGCCAACTAATGGGCAATGCAGCGAGTCGGGAGCTGTTGAAAACCCCAAAAGTGAACGTGCCTAGATAGGAAATCCTGGCGTCTCTCCTGGTTTTGTAGTTCGTATGCTGTGGGGTGGGATGCTATTAACAACGACGAACGCCGTAATGCCTCACTCTGGCTAAGAGTTCAACGAAGTCAACCACACAACCCACTCGTGAAACAATTCGTCTTGAGGCAGACCTCGCAGCATGCGTCATGCCCACCCTTCCTTCAGCCGTCTCGTCCCGATGAAAAGACAGCGTTAAGACGAGCGGACACAGGGACTAACAACTCTGACTAACACCTCTGCTTATTCCACACACACAACCTGATCTCCAGTGCACGTTCCTAACTTTCATGAGGACGGTTCGGTGATAGTATGCTCGAAAGCATCATAAAGGTCACATCAAGGAGGAGCTGCTGCGACCTGTCTGTCAGTTGTACGAAGGTCGAGTTGGCAACCCTAAAGGCCATGACTCCCAGCCCGTGGGAACGAAGTCAGGTGAGGACTGCGCCGATGGGCTTTGAAGACGCCGTCTCCCGTGTTGATCTCTTTCACTCTTCCCATTTTTATGCTCCAGTGGAGTACCCGAGCTTGTCAGACAGCTGGTCTTGGCTTTGGGCTCAGCGGCTGACGCAGTGCGGTAACATAAGTTTATGCGTGTCACTTAACCCTCAGCCCTCAATGGGGGTTTCTTTGCAACCTAGCGATGGGTGTTGCGGACCAATTCGACTCGTAATTAGAACAGCACACCCACAGCAGAGCCCGTAGTGGGGACCTTTGGATCACATGCCTCACGTCGGGCGTGTCAAAAGTTAGGTTTTCCAAGCCGATCCCCACGACTAATCTTGATGGCTGCGGTCCAGGTTCCTTACTAGCGACAGATCCATAAGGGGGTACACCGTCTGCGGACATCCTACGTAAGACCCCAACGGCGGACACTGCAGTTGGTCTGCGGCCCAGTCCGCGTTTAACATTTTTTCTCTGCGTGCTGTGGTCGACCTTTCGAAAAAAACATCTACATGGCGATCGGCTTTAAAACAGTTTCTCAGATGGCCAGTCACTCCATTGACATTTCTCCGCATCTTTAAAGGAGTTATGGTAAATGTCAGCTCGGTTTTCGAGCTGGAGAGTAAAATTGTACATGAATAGACAAACAGACGAAGAACGAATCGCAACGAGAGTTTCTATAATTCTGTTTGAGGAAAAACGCAGACGAAATATGAATGGGACACTTTCCCGCAACTGGAGGACATGCGCCGGCCTGACGTAGGTCTTTGGGGCCACGACAACGGCATAAAATGATTCTGCCTCCACGGAAGCCATTTGCGTACCCCCACAGTCGTCACTTTGCCGCCCTTGTCGCTTGGTGGTCTCTCACTGTCGACAGGTTTTTTTTCCCCCACGGTAGACAACCCAGACATTTTCGTTGGTGTCCCGCTGGGCGTCAGTATCAGTCTGAGACCTAGTGGTGGGAATGCCCGTTGTGGTCATGTACACTTCCCTGGATGATTTATGATCTCCCACTACTTTTCTAGGAATAAAAACCATTCAATCAGTAAAGCCTGCCTGAAAACAGCAATAAAAGAACCTACTGAGACCGTGCGCAGAAATTCATAGAGACGAATCTGAAGCCTAAAGAGTCTGAAATAGGGCTGATTCTCAGTTTGTTGGCCGCATGTTGATAAATGAACAGTTAAGGAACAATGGCATGGAATGTTAACTGAAATTCTAAAATGTGTTTTCCCTTAGGAAGGAATGCTTAAGTGGCCCCTAAACAGGATATGAGGACAGGAACCACATGCAATACGGATGGGTTTGGGCCAACTTCCAGCAAAATTAAAGCTAGGTTTAGGGTTGAGGTTAACGTTTGACTAGTGAATAGGCTTAGAGGCAGATTTAGAGTTGGCCGTAAGGCAAGTTGGGATCACTTTTAGAGTTTAGGTAGTGGTAAGTGTTAACGGCAGAGTTACGGTTTAGGGTAGAATTAGGGTCAAGATTTGGACAACAGTTAAGTTTTGTACTAGAGTTATTGCAGGGGTTAGAACACGGGAATATTTTTCCTTTCAGGAATTAACGCGCAGGTCCACCTTTATTTTTTGGAGAGGGGGTTCGTATTCACATGTGTCACCGGATAAATTTTACTTTCCAAAGAAATTAAAAATTAACTAAGAAAGTACATACTCAGAAGACGAAGATGCGATAACTGGAACAAGAAAGTTATTGTCCTGACGTTTCCGATTGTCACTAGAATCCATCATCAGAGACATTCGCAGATAAGCGTAATGGTGACACAAGGAGTACAGTATTTATAGCACGTGGCTGCCTTGGAATGCGCGAACATATAGCAACACACGAAGCAGTCCTAGAGAGCAAAGTTCGTAAGCTGCTTACTCCAATGTCATCAAAGGACGACAAACTAGTGCACAACTTGTTGTCAAAGCAGCTGACGGAGAAACAAATGCAGGTTTTACGGCTTGAGGCCTCATTCAACACAGCCGATGCCAAACCTGTGAACATGATCGCAGCAGTGGAACCAATCCTCAGCCAGACAGGAGCGACAGACGAAACGAAGAACCTCATTCGACGCCGAGTGTCCTCCCTCCTCATGGCTCATAGGCCGCGCAACGTGATTCCAAGGTCGAGCGCGAGGTACTTAGGGAACTCAGGGTCGACAACGACCTCGTTATCGTGCTTACGGACAGGGGGCGTTCAACGGTCGTATTAAACTGGGCAGACTACAATCAAAAAGCCAAAAGCTTGTTGGAGGATCGTCAGTCCGATGTCCCCTGCGAATCCAACCTCATAAAAACGCTGATACGCGAGATTAACGCGACGCTGTTGGCAATGGAGAACTCAGGTGCAATATCGCCAATCGACCGACGCATGGCGAGAGCACAAGAAATGGCCCTAGCCTGATTTTACGGTCTCCCAAAAGTACACAAAGAGGACGATCCTCTCCGACCTATCGTATCAACCTACGGACTGGACTGGCAAAGTGGCTGCCCCGACGTGTCACGTTTCTGACCTGCGATTCGACCACCACAGTCAGCTCGTCAACGCAATTCTTGGAGAAACTTAAAGGAGTAAGTCTCCTGCCAAGCGATGCCATGGTTTCCTTTGGTGCCACGTCCCTTTTTACTTCTATCTCACAGGACCTGGCAGTCGAGACCATCGAACTAATCCTACGAGAGAAAAACGACGAAACGGAGAATAGCCTCGGACACGCCCAAATCATCCAGCTTCTGAAGTTCTGTCTCAAGACGTACCTTACGTTCGACGGAACAATCTACGAGTAAGTGAACGGAACGCCAATGGGTTCGCCGGTTTCGGGACTTATAACCGAGACAGTCCTACAACGGCTGGGGTCGCTGGTTTTTCTACACCACAGGCCGAAATTCTGGGCTCGGTATGTAGATAACACCGTTGTTGTCATCGAACGGGATCAGGTGCTGACATTCAAAGAAAATCTCAACACCGTTTTCTCCGACATTCAATTTACGATGGAGGGGAAGGAAAACAATCAGCTGGCCTTCCTGGATGTCCTCGTCTGCCACGAAGGTGTTGGTGGCCTAAAAACCAAAGTGTTCAGGAAAGCGACAAATACGACGCAAATTTTGAACTTCAACAGCAACCACCCGATCAGTCACAAACGCAGTTGCGTAAGGGCGCTATACCGGCGCGTTGAGACGCACTGCAGTGAAATGGAAGACAAGGTTGTTAAATTACAATGTCTTCGACGGGTAATGAGAGTCAATATCTACCCGCGCAACTTTGTCAACCAGTGCATACGACAACGACACCACAGACCAAATGCAGTCGGTCCCAAATTTTAGCTGGCTCTTCCGTATGTGAAGAAGGTCTCAGAAGCCGTCAGTCGTCTTCTCACTCCACTTGGAGTTGGGGTTGCACACAGGCCGGAAGCAACCATTAGGCGCCAAGTCATCAGGCCAAAAGACCCGCTGTCACGGCAGGAAACGTCTGGAGTCGTTTACCGGATATGGTGTAGTTGCGGACAAAGATACTATTTCGGAGAAACTGAGAGATTATTCCTTACGTTAATTGCCGAGCACGCAGCAGAAGTGAGGCGGGGAGACGCTAACTCTCAGGTGGCGGCACACTCGACAGGACCCGGTCATATTTTCGGATTTCAAGAGGCGGAAATCCTCGAAAGGGATGACAACCGCGTGAGCCGCGAGCTGCTCAAGTCATGGTTCTCAGGCCCGCAATCCATCAACAAGCACAATGACCTCCCGGTACCATATTGCGTGCTCAGATTTTCCCTGGGCAGGAGAATCAGTCACGTGCGGAGGGCGCGAGCGAACAATTATCACAATGACAGTGAGCCAATTTGCCGAGCAATCGTCATACCAGCATCCAGCACGGATGACGAAATCACGGCCATTAGGGACTCGGACCGACAAGCCACCACCGCATCAATTACGACCCCAGAGGTGATTGCGACAACTGTTAATTGCAGTGCGCATACGGTCCCACGGCAGCCACGTGCTATAAATACTGCACTCCTGGTGCCACCATCACCTTTATCTGCGAATGTCTCTGGTGATGGATTTGAGTGAGAATCCGAAACGTCATGCCAATACATTTCATGTTCCAGTGATCGCATCTTCGTCTTCTGAACTGCAACTTGGAACTCGCCTGTTCGCTTCTATCAGCAAACTACATACTTCTCAGACAACCATTTTCCGTCGCATACGGTTTTACACGTGGCCGAAAAAGTGCATTCAAAAGCCAACATTCTGGCGGGCCTAAGGCATTACGAGACTATAACACAAAATAATCAACCTTAGAACCCACTTGAGTAAACCTCCCTAGTCAAGAACATTTAAGAATTTCGGTTAACATTTAATAAGATTAATCAGTTGCGGTAGTCGGTATGTCTTTATAAAGTAACCAGTTTTGTAGCAAATCGCTATTTTATCACTATCTTAGCACTGCAGGAGTAAAATCAGTAGGACGATTTTTAATTGGCAGATGGTCATTTAATGTAGCTGCTTCACACGCGTGCTGTCTTTATTGTTCTTGTAAAAAGTGATGCTGCCAGACCCAGACTGTTTTGCAGTGAAATTAACGGCTACGACAGAATTATTTATGCGGCGTTTGTTTGGCTCTAAAAACCCCTAAGCGGAGCAGCCAATGAGCGTGCGATAGGACGTATAGTTACACCGCAGCGAATTCGCAATAAAACGACCATAGCAGTAATAAGACGATTAAACTATCAATAAAAATCAGGACGACGATAAAACAGTCAAAATCGCGGTAGATGAGTCGCAAAACCTGCAATAAAATATCGGCAAATCTGCAATAAAACTGGCAGTAGATCATATATAACAATGTCTCAGAAGGGCCGTAGCCAGACACTCAAAATAAAACACAATGCTATTCAAGACTTTTGCTTTCAGATAAACCTTTTAAGCCCGCCTTTAAGATAGTAAGAGCAGAAAATGAAACATCGATCAGCACAAGATCGATTTGGTGGGCTGGTCATTTAAAATAGGCAAAATAGCACTTTCGGCTGCCCATATCATGCGCCGCTCTCCGACTGCTAATTGGACTTGAGAGAGAGAGAGAGCTCCAAGTCACAACGGGACGAGTGGGTCCCGTAAAGCGATTGGAAAGCGTCCGTCTGCCGTTTTTTTAGAATTTCTGGTTGATATTCTGCCCAAAGAGTTTTGATAGCAGTGGACTCTTTTTCTTTCTCAAGGCAACAGGATATTACTCTTTAAAGAATATGGACTAAACATTTGTCGACCTGTCTGCATTGCGCAGACTGTGGGCACAGCATTGGCTGAGAATACTTTGAGTCCTAACCGACTACTGGGTTGTGTAGCTATGTCATTTAAGTGGTCTCACGATAGAAAAAATACACATGCATGCCAAATAATCACGCGACTTTGTCTGAGCCGACTTGCGCGCATGATAAGTTGCGTGCGGAACTATTAACAGACACCAGTACAGGCTTTGTGGACGGTTGCCGTCGAGTACTGCAGACGTTATCAGATGGAGAAGGGCAAATGGGTCGAAAATAAAGTCGAATGCAACACAGGTAGCAGTAGGGCTATGTAAAAAACCGCAGACCAACTGCGAAAACAAGCGATAGAATCAATGCTGCTCACGATAACACCATGTGAGCAATAATGAGAAAGTAGCCTAGTCGCATTGCTTTTAACGCTCAGTTCTCGCCACCTATGAAGCATTGGTTGTAACATGATGAAGTTTGATTCCGATCAGTTTCTTTGTCAGGACACAAGAATGAACATCCCTCATGCTAAGGATAGCATTTTGTAAAATTCAGGGAGAACTAGGTTTAGGGTACGCTTGCGGTTAGAGTTAAAGCGACCGGAGTCTGAAAGACTATCTACGATTTTAGGGTTGGGGTTGGGGTTAAACTAAAAGCAGCGTAGTAATTTCTGTTAAAATGTAACGAATGATCATTTGTGATTTTGGAAATGACGGAGAGGGTAATTACTTACATTTCCTATGGCTACTTTAGCAGCTTAAATGGACAGTTTGAGAGCCCTACTCATTGATCTGGATTCTAGATGTACAAGCCTAAGACCGCCCTAAAAATTTTGTCTAAAATTGAATGTGAGATGAAATAATAATTCCTTAATAGGGTCGTTATATTACTAATCAGGTAAAATGGTCGAAGAAGCATGACCAGTGTTACTTTAGAATAACAAGTGTCCTGAGCATATAAACACAACTACCACACAGTTATGAAGTTTTTATGCTTTAATTCAGTATTTTCCCACGTTGCCACTGCAGTATAAGCTACCATTTGAGAATATTAGCATCCGCGTAAAGTTTATTCTACAAAGGTCTTTAGAAGAGCGAGAGAGCCGCAGGCTGTAGGGACAACATGCGTAATACTAAAAGGCATTTATTGGCACATTAGGCAAACAGTCATCCACACAACGTCTCATATTGAAATTCGGTTCTTGGGTTCCCGAGAAATGTTCAAGAGGTCTTAGATAACCTGCGGCAGAGTAAAACAAAGAATGCATATCGACTCTGTAAACTAGTGTATCTGGAGTTAAGCCACGGTTGCCGCACGTGGGATGATTAGATTATACATTTATAAATAAGCAGCGTTGTTTCACATAAAGATTAAATGAATGCTGGGACAGCCGGGCGTTTGGGAAACTACCAAAACCAGCTGTAGCCTATTCAGTTTTTCTGTACTGGAGATAGAAGCTTTTTACTGATTGTCAGCCGTTGAGTAGTAGTGGCTTTTCTAATGGATAAAGTCAGCCGCCAGTACTTGAGGGATAAGGAACCACAGTTATCGCAAAAGGCTATAATCCGCGAATACTTGAGACTCATGAAAAACGCTTATACCTGCCTATATCAGTGTTCAGACGTCAAATATACTTTCAACTATCATCATGGAACATTAATATTACTTCGTAGTTATCTTTGAACGCCAAGGCCGAGTACATCCTCCTCGTGTGCTCTTGTTACTGGCAATGGAAATGGTCTTAACACTGCCGGGGAAGCTATCATCCGTCTTCGTCTTCTTGATGTGCCGCACTGCACTCTCAGATATTCAATAATGGCGGACTGTTTTGACATGGCGTTTTCTTTCAAAATTTTTTGAAGAGCTATCTTCTCCTAAAACGTCGTTTCTTTTCTTCTGACTCTTAATCTCTTTGCCAGAAGACTAAGAAGAAGCCGTGGAAATACGAATCGTCTTTGAGCACGGTGAAAAACGGACATACCGATCAAAACACATGGAATAAAACTACGTAAAACAAGAAATACGCAGTAGAACACTGGAACAGGAGATATCTGCGAAATGAACTGGCATAGATGGAGCCGCATGCGGCCCATCCTTAGGAGGCAAAACTTTGGGTCAGCTCCTGAGATGTCTGCTTTTTAATGTCCATCCAATAGCGTGCCAAATACCATTGTGCTTAGGTATTGTAGCTCCAAAGACCGTATTTTCTTCACCAACCGCTTTGTGTTTAAATTTGGCAACCTTTGGCTCAGTTTTCTTAAAATGAATACAACTTTACCAGTAGTTTACCGCGCTTGCATTATTATCGGTTTTTAAAAATTAAAAATCATTTTTATCATAAAAACTACGCAGTCACGTAAAAAAAGAAAGTCTTTGATGAATATTTGAAGATGTTACAGGAAACAACGAAGGCGGTAAGTACTGAGCAAATACAACTGTATATGACATTTCAAAACGCAGTTGCTCATACTTATGCGGTTTCTACCCGTACTTAAGAACTTTGTTGTTTAGCATGGCGTATCTAACAGCCAAATTTGCCACTTATTGGCTCCTGCTACCTGCTTTTAGTGAACAGCTTTTATTTGACGGAACCTTTAAAGAAACATTTGCAAATGTGAAGGGAAAGAGGGATGCAGATACAAATAAAACGCGACACAGAATTGACGCTGACATAACTACACGCCAAAATGTCATTTTTGCACGCAAGCCTACCGATCGTAAACAATAATACTCACGAGGTCCAGTGGTCTCTAAATTAACGGTCAAATCGACCGATCAGTAGCGCTAACCGTTTTTCAAATCGGTTACCGTGGGAGCTCGAACGATAAACTTGTATCATGATTAATTCCATTCCCTGCAAGGTCTGAGTCTTCTGAAATTACATTTACCTATCACAATTCTTTATTTTGAGTTTTATTTTCCACACAATATGTCAGTTTTATGCTTGCCTTAATTCCAATTTGCTAATTTGACCATCGCGAACGTTGATGTTTACCCTGGTCTCCAAGATGTGGTGGACTCAGGACGGTGACTTTCGCGTGAGTTAGCTTACAGTAAGAACAGACCTCATAGGGGTCTACTGTACTCCGCCCCCTTCACCCACCCGGCTCCGATCAGAAGATAATGTCAAGGCTGGAATCCTCAGCAACGATGCTACGTTCTCCTCCCCCTCTCATGCACCAGACTACTGTCTGAGTCCGTCAGAAAAACTAGTGATGAGATAATTTGCTGTACTGCTTAGCGTTGACGGATTTTAGTGGACAACAACATTTTCGATGTTCGAAAATAAATCCCTTGGCTACTGCTTATGCCACTAAATGATCTTAACAACCGATAACGCGGTAGTTGGCGAAAACGATATCCTCGGCAATGAGTAGACTTTTGAGCGGTGCAAGGATGCACTGTCCGCACAGATAGATTTAGATGACGATCAAAAATGTATCCATGCTTTTCTCATCTTGTGGATATCCTGGAAACTTTGAATCACGTCCTAGTTTTATGGAAAAAGGACAATGGAATGGCTATTTCCGGCTTGTTGGCCCTCATTAGCCGAAATATGTGACCCACGAGGCTCGACCCCACGGCCTGTTAGTTAGAATTCCAACGCCGTGACCTCTGATATACGGACTCATCGTCCGGTGGGCTGCGATTGGACACTTTAAAAATAACTGGCTAAAGATATCTAACAAACCAGAAATAGGTATTCCAGTCTCCCTGGCATTCTGCCTACAGTACTAGCCGCTGAGCGGCTGCCGGCGAAACTAAAAAAACAATCCCAAAGGCACACCAGGACGCGTGAGTCCCTTAACGCGAACAGTGTGCGTCTAGGATCACACACTAACTTCTTTTAAACAGTACTCAAGTCGGCATACACCTTTCCCTATCTGGTTAACATGAGATGGAACTGAATTCCAATGAATATAAACGACAGCATTCTGGCGGTAAAAACCTGTTCCTACTTGCATTTGCATACCTTGTGTCTGCCCAAGTCGCCACATGACATTGCTAGAATTTCGCGTATGACCATCAAAGTGACATAATTTATGCGACTTTTCACCCCGGCTGCACCTCTCTCCATCTCTTTGGTTTTTATTTGCTGTCTATTGAATTTCTGCATCAATTTAAAAATTTCCCGCTCATTTACCTGTTTTAGTCGACTTCTTTAGTCAATATCTGTAGAGTTTTGTCTAAATGTCTCCGCATGACTTTCCCCAAAAGACGAGACTTACAGTAGATGTGCTAACTCATGAAATGTCAACCAAAATTTCAAAATGCGTTCTCCTTTCGAAACGATAAATTAAGAAGTGTTGTTAAACTAATAATGATGCAACATAGATCTATAATGATCCAGTTACCTCAGGGTGTCGGCTATCGAACGAACTTATTTTCGACTGCATACAAGATCTATACTCTGCAAAAAATGACTACTTATGTAGCGTGCAATTTTCTCATTGATTTTCGATGCCCTTGAAAATTCAATTATGTTTCATGGAAAACATGCATAAAAATATTCATTCTTTTACTTATTCGGTAGAAAATCACGTCTTCTTCCTAATTCATACTCACAAAAAGAGTAGAATTCGGTTTTAAAAAAGTTTCTAATTGTAAGATATGTTAATACCGTTAAATGGCCGTTCATGAAACGTCATGTATCTGCATTTACGAATGTGGCTTGTAAAGTTAACAATATTACTCAAATCCACGGCTTACTTTTATGAACCCCATATGGTCTCCACTTAATAGCGTAGAGAAATGCATGGTTTTCTGTACACGAAAAATATACAGATCGTAGTTTTGAAACCCTGAATGCAAGTGTAACAGCAGGTCGGGTTCAAAATTACTCGGGAATTAGAAATTTTTTTAAAACCGCATTTTGAGAATGAAATTGGAAGCAAGCGTGATTTTCTACCGAATAAGTGAAAGAATGAATATTTTTATGCATGTTTTCTATCAAATATAATTGAATTTTCAAGGGCATCGAAAATCAATGAGAAAATTGCACGTTACATAAGTAGTCATTTTTTGCAGAGTATAGATCTTGCATGCAGTCGAAAATAAGTTCTTTCAGAATCCGAAACCCAAAGGTAAGTGGATCATTATAGATTCATGCTGCATCACGTTTAGTTTTACAACGCTGTTTGATTTATCTTTTCGAAAAGAGAACGCATTTCGAAATTTCGGTTGACATTTCATGAATTAGCACACTTACTCTAGGTCTGCCCTCTCCTCTTTCGTTATTGGGAGCTCAGTATGACGTCCACTTCTGAACAACATACGATGGTTCTTTACCGGATTTAATAAACATTACGGCGCGAACTTGGATTGGTATAATTTACCTTCCTGAGGTCGCTGCTTGATGCACCCAACTTTTCCCATTTTAACAAAGCACATGTCTTTTGAAGACCGAAATTATATTTAATTGCCCACGGTATGACAGTCATCGGGCGCGCAAGATTCCTTAGTATATATTCGTGCTCTTGGAAATACAGCAAGAAATCACTTACTGCAACTTCTTACCTTTTGCTTGTCAATTCATCCAAGTATCTGCGCCACTTTGCTATCCGTTTTTGGTTTTCTTTTATGCATTCAAATGCAGAAGATGTTTAAGTCATGCCAAAGTGCCAAGCACATATAATCGAAAAATATGTATTGATTGCACTGATACGAGCAAGATCTTTTAATCTAAAGAAAACAACAGTTTTACATCCGCCTTCTATAATGGGGGGTTCTTCATTTGTTTCGAGTTTTCTACTATACTTAATTCACTTCTGAATACGTTCTGGACAGATTATTAATTTAAAAGCCCTATCTTAGCCAGAAGTTATATAAGACTCTTGGGATGTCCTCAGGCTGCTGTCATAGGCAGCGACGTGATAAAACATAGTCATCGTTCAATTTGTACTTAAATGATTTTGGACCCGGACCCCTAAATTAAGAAGGCTATGCCTACTACTTTTGAGCTCATTTCGGATCTATCCGGTGGACACAGATTTTTTAGTAACTAACATTTAAAGTACCATTACATCAAACGGCTCTTCGCGTGTTAACATAATATATTCCGCGTGCAAATATCTTCCTTTCCTCTTTTATGAAATCCTCGACATACATACCTACTTGTACTGATGAACAACTGCATACTCATCACATGATTTATTGAGCCACTGGTTTAACCTGTTATCCTCTACTTCCTACCATCATTCAAATTTCGTCTTCACTTTTAAGGAGTTTACTAATCAAGTTACTTTCAATAAGGAGGTTCTGATAAACCTCATAATTACTAAATCACTTATTTGCATCCGCGCTTACGGTCTCCTGACAAGATCGAGCGCACACTTCTCTTTAATCGACAGATGCGCTTCCAAACGTGGTCTCGCAGTAAATAGGAATCAGATGCACAACCGTTTTCGAAAAACATGTAAAGAATTAATCGTGTCAGTAAACGAAGCATGTCAAGCTCAACCGAGTGCTCATGCAGATGATACGTCAGGAATCGGCAAACCGAAAACCGATCACTCAACTGACCGTCTGCCACGCGAACGAGGATAAATAGGTGCTTATTTGCAATGACGACCTTCTTATACATGGAGCTTTAATTGTCCTGGTACAGTTTTAGGCGTGACAACCCCGACTGGTCTTCGAGAAAGGCCCAGCCGGTGGAACATGCGTACATTTGCGTTTTAGCTGGCTCACGCTCGCTCGCACGTACACCGTAAATACAAATTCCAGATGACAGGGGATGGGCGTAGGCTTGGTGGCCCACCCACGCGTATCACCCACGAACTGGTCCTTAAATGCACATGGGCCAGATTTCATTCAGGTAGTGGTCACATATATCACATAATCATAAATGCCGGAAAGAAGGCGCATCAGAAAAAAAGTCACTGCGACTGATCCTCAGTTGCCCATAGGACAAAAATGACCCGGGAAAGAGACACGCTCATAAAATGTTGGCCGCAATTTTGAAATATATTGTTGATTAGATAAATGTACTTCAGCGGGATTGTAATATTCATCATCATGGGACATAATACCGTGATATTTCAAAGATGCGAGAGTGTTGGCTTTTGAGGCCACTTTTTGTTGGTCGTCGGCAATGATCTCAATCGGTAAAATGACTTCTAAAGTAGCATGCATTTTTTATTGGCTTCCGATACTTTTATAAACTCAGATAAATTCTGTAGAAATCATACATGGGGATTCCCCTTCTTGCAATTCTTTCGCAGTCTTCTCCAAATTTTATACTCAAAAGATTGGTATCTTTCGGCCTTTAAAACGTTTCTACTCACGCGATTTTTAAGGACATATAATAGTTATTCAAATGGCATCGTATCTATGTGGTGAATAATATGTCCCATAAAGTATGCTGCATATTTCACATCCCACGCAAAATTCGATGATCTCTATACGGCAACATTTTGAAGGCATAGAAACATGAGTCTTTTTCCTCATACGGAAATTCTGCGGTTTGAAGCCCAAAACCCAGGACGCTAAGGTAACAGCTGATTGAGCTTAAATTAGTCAGTAGTCGGTAAAGATTTTTAAAACCAAAATGGTTTTGACAGTAAAAACTTGAAGAACACACATGGAATTTGAAAAACACGGGAGTACACGAAGTGACCGTTTTGCGCATACAGTGCGTGACCTATCTCATGAAATGTTGGTTGAAATTATGAAATGCGTTTTCGATTAGGAAGGGCCTCGAAAATCTATAAAAACTGTGCATATTACATACACAGTCATCTTTCAGTTACTGCGGTTTTTACAGATGGCCAAAAATAAATGCATTTGAAAGCCCGCAACCTGGCGTGTCAGCGATAATACGGTTGCTCATGCAAGTTACACGTCATCAATCGGCAATCCAAGAATTGATTAGACAACCAACGATCTACCATTCAAACGCGAATAAACAGGCGCTGACTATCTAGAAGCCTTATTTATGTAGTGACGACCTTCGTGACCATGGAGCTTTAATTCCTGTGGTACAGTCGTGAGCGCGACAACTCCGACTGGTCTTCGAGAAGGGCCCAGCCGCAGGGGGGGGCGAACATTTGCGTTTTATCTGGCTCACGCTCTCACCCAACGCCCACCGTAAATACAAAGTCCAGAAGACAGGAGGTGGGCGTAGGCTGACAACGTTTAACAGTCCACCTACGCCTACCACCAAAGAACTGGTCCTTAAATGCACATGTGCCAGGCTTCATTCGGGTGACAGACACACATCTCACATGATCGTGCCGAAAAGGATGAACGTCAGAAAAAAGGTAACTGCGACTGATCTTTATTTTTCTGTCGGAGAAAATTGCCCGAAAGAAGTTCATGTCCGTCAGACCTGCCGATGACACGTAGCGTTGGCCGAACTTTCTAAAATGCATTTTCAATTAGGAAAGATTACGTAAGTGGAATCAAAATTTTCACTACCGTGCGGCATACTGCTGCAATATGTCTGACACGCCAACAGATTGGCTTTTAAGGTCACTTTTTTTCCGTCGTATACAGTGACCGCAATCGTTAAAAAATGACCACTTAATCAGCATGCACTTCGTTCTATTTATTCCCGATATATTAGTAAATCAATTATGGAGTAGGTGAGCTAACTCATGAAGTGCCAGCCGAAAAAAAATTAGGGACATCGAGAATCAATGAGAAAAATGCGTGATATTCAAATAGTCGTTTTTTACAAAGTGTGGTTTTTGCATGCAACCGGAAGAAAGTTCCTTCGAAAGCCGACATCCTATCGTAACTGAAATATTATAGAATTATGTTGTAGGCTGAGTAGTTTTACAATCTTACTTAGTTAATATTTTCGAAACAAAAACGCATTTCGGAATTTCGGTTGTTATTTTATGAGTTTGCCGACCTACTGTATTTTGCGAACGTTTGCGTAAAAATATTCTTTATTTAATCTCTTTCTTTGCAAATCGTGCTTTCTGTAAATTTCTTAATTGGAGTAGTGGCATCTTTTTATTGTAAGAGTCTTTGATCATGAGATGTTAATGTCTGTGCATTGTTCTTTCAAATCACATCACATCTGTCTGTTAAATAATGCTTCTCAGGAAGTCTGCAGCGTAGTTCACATATGTTGCAAATTTTTGTGAGCCCTCCATAGAGTCAGCGGGTAGGCCCTGCCTACGAGAACACCTACCAGCATGGCTGAGTAAAGGCAAAATTAACAGGAAACATGGGTACATATGGGCATCGTGTGGACCCCACCCAAGCCTTCCGTACGACTTTTAAGGTCCCACCTAACTACCCTAAGCAACTGGGTCAGCGGTTATGGCACACCAATGCCGCCTGCGTAGCTGCATCCGACACGCATGACACCATGACCCGAATCGCCCCCGCTCTGATCAGCCGCGGAAATAACTGACGGCCCGATTGTCCTGCGCTTTGACAAACGGCGGTAAAGCGACCGCCGTTAGGGGCAAACAGACTTACAGAAAGACCTCCTACACGCTCCGCGTCTACCGTGGCCAATGATGGAGTAATTGTATGCTCCCCCGTTTTCCCTCCCCTCACCCTGTTACACGATTCTGCCTAATCCTCACTGCCACTTACTGCTTCTTCCTTCCACCCTAGTTACACACCCGACTTGTATGAAAAGACGAACCGCAATACATTTCTCTTATCGCTCACACGTTTAACTTTGTGCCTCGTTCCCATGTAAATATACTGGCCCGATGAAAATCTATCAAAAGAACCCGCATGCTCGCCAAATGGTCTTCTAAATTGCTCCAAAGTAATTTTCGCAACCTTTATTAAAGTTACATTTTCTTAGAGGTCACATATTGTTTCCACGAATCGGCCATCGAAGAAATCACCGGCGGCTGCCAAGTTCCATTGTACGACGAAGCGACCAGAATTAACTTGTGTAGCCAAAGTATTTAGTCTCGGTCTCATTACTAAAATTTATTTCAAATTCCGAGCAATCAAGCGTCGATCTCAAATAAAAAGAAGTAATTCGGAGGGGCCTCAATTTTGACCACTACGGAGGTGGGGATTCCCGCCGGTATCTAGCTGAACTTGCTAAATATTCAGACTAAATCCCGCCCTTAACAGTCTTATCACGTTCGCCTGACGGAGCTTGCTGTTTTGGCATAAAGGGGATGTCATTGAAGAAGAAGAAGAAGAAGAAGAAGAAGAAGAAACACCAGCTTTTCACACATGTGCTCGGCCATCAGGTGGGTTGGCTAATTAATATTAATTTGAACCACCTGCCGGTTTTTGCTAAACTCTGCAAGCAGAGGGGTTCATGCTACGCAACGTCGGACATGTGCATTTCGTAATTTGTCAGCCGCTCTACCGACAGGCAAGCAGTCAAAGGTCGGGTCTAGTGTTAGTGCCTGCTCGGCATGTTTTTAACAGTCCCCAATGGCTATCTGCTGTCGCAGGCCTATGCGCTTCAGTAGCATCTATCAAACCGGCAGTTTCTCGTTGTCGCTTATCGATGCAACATGAACGCCAGTCCGTTCCTTTAAGCTAACTGCGAGAAACGGCCGGAAGTGCCAAATGTTTTCTTGGCCACACTCTAAACCTAAAAGTACTCAGACATCCAAAAACGGAATACAGCATCAAAGCACTCCTTAAGGAGGTATTTTACTGGAGAAGGTTTTTGATTGATGAAAGGCATATTCGTTGTTGACTTTCGTTGTGGACGTCAGTTTTATTCGACGATGAGGATCCTAGCTTGCGTAAATCGTCAAATATGACTCCGATGACGTCCCAAATAAAAACGAATGCCCAAACACTCGATAATTCGGTAAATGCTTCCAAGAATTACCTTATTTTAAAGTTTTTTAACAAACATATAATGCAGAATCTGTCCTTATGGACGACTGGATGAAAACAGGGAACATCGTGAAATATCCAGCTATAATTCAAGGCTGATCCGAAACACAGCGTAATCCTGAACGAACGAAAAATGCAAATTAATTTATCGACAGAAAAGCCCCTTTATAAACACTCAATGGTATATATACGATTACACCTAACAATTCAAATTAAATTTATTAGTCACCAATCGGCTTGGCAGCATGTGACCGTATGAAAACTTTTGTTTTTTCTTGTTGAACCGCATCCCAGTCAATTCAAAAGAGTCAATAATACCAGGAATCACCGGAAACTGTCTTGGGATCTATACTCAGACTGCAGGCTGTTGGTAAACCACCATACCTGAAAGTACACTAATTCTTACGGGATATTTAAATGTGAACTTTACTGAAACACTAATTTTAACTGTTCGTTTATTTGCGTTTTAATAGTCTTCACGTGTTTGCATGGCAGACCTTTTGCAAATTTAAAAATGAAGTTTAACAAATTGCAATTTTTTGAAGTTTTCGGGATTTTGCGCTTTTTTTAAAAAGTTGAAATTTCTAAATGACACAACATTGCTCCTATTATCTAATTTTTTCAATCCACTCAATGTTTTGCTTCATTAACATAGATATTGGGTCCACGGATTGCTGTCGATTTGCGAGTGATTAGCAATCATTCGTAAATTTCGACACACTTCATGAGATAGCCCACCCAATGTACGTGGGGAGCACCGGAAGGATATGGGGCCAATGCAACATGACCGCCAGCACTGTAAAGGGCCGAAGTATCTTATCCGTTGACAACCATCAAAGACACAACTCTGTGCGCGTTGTTGACGGATTCTGGCATCCGGGATTCAGGATTCCTCGTCTATCGCAAAAAGTGTGGTGGCGTAAAAACCAAAGTATAGAGAAAATCGATGATTATGACGCAAATGCTTAACTTCAGCAACAACCACCCAGTCAGTCAGTCACAAACACGGTTGCGTAAGGACGTTATATAATCCGACGAAACAAACTGCCTTGAACCGGAGGAAATGGTCGCCAAATGTCAGTAGTTTTGACGGTTTTTCAGAAAAAAATGGCTGCCAACGCATCTTCGTCAACCGGTGCATACGCAAACGAGAAGAGTCACAAAACGATACCGAACCCGATTGCCGGCAACCGATTCCGTACATCAAGAACGCAGCCAAAGCCGTCAGTCGCCCTCTCGCATCACTTAGGGTTGAAGTTGCATACTATGCGTAGAGGAACGGGGCAGCTTTGTTACCCACTGCCTCCTTCTTTTTGGAGCCAAAAAGTCAGTAAGGCAGCTGTCGGCATAACCTGCTTCATACGTTTGAGCCTACGTACTTCTCCGGGACCATCTCTTAGGACAAAAATGGACGTCGCCGTGTACGAGTGTCGAACTGCCATGCATGTATGTACGTATGATTTACTAACCGAGTCCTAAACAATCGTACCGTAAAGTAACTCGTCTTTTGTAATTCCATAGAAATAAGATGCATTTGGAATATTCCCCAAGCACGCCATAACCCATTTAACGATGACCATTGTCGTCAACGGCAGTCAGTGCGATTCCTTTAGACTAGGAGATGATGACATTTTAAACACCAAAGACATTAAGGGTGTTAGAACACGTTCTCTCCCATCTTCGACAAAACTCGTTAAACTTGAAACGGGGAGGGAACTTCAAAAACTACCATTAACAAGTATGATATGAGAGGGACAAATTATTGCTTGGCATTGCGCGGAGTGAGCAGGTGTCCGCGGGTTGTATTTTGTGTTTTATTGCTGTCATGAAGATTATTTCAAAATCGCAAATCATATATATTACTGGTTAACCATGGGAAATTATGTAAAAATAGTCATGCGCAAGGAAGCTGTGCTGAGGTTCTCGAGAAAATTTGGATGCGGACAGCGAAATCGGCCTCTATGCAAGGACTAAAATTCTGCGAATTTTACTCTGCGTAGCAGCACAGACTGTATTTTTGCCAACTAGCAGGCCCTTTAAAATATTTCCAAAACAGACTGCGGTTTATAAGTGCTGTAAATTTCTTTCTCAAAACTCTCTTTCTATACTTCACCGATAAAAATGGTGACCCCACGTGTTGAAATTAAAAGAGATTAGGTTATCCGTGGAGAGGATGGTTTAATCGTGTGAAAGTTTTAACGCGTACATCAGGCGTATCACTACAGATATATAAAGCTGAAATTACATGGCTAAAATGGACCATTCTTACTTAGTCCTGGCACTGTTACATTTTACCGCCTAAACGCCCCTTTGTTGTCAAGCTCGGGGACAAGTTTTGCGGCATTTACTAAGATAGGAAAAGGCGTATTATGCGTTATTTTTGCAACCCGTCGTTGTGGTTGCTACGACACAAACCGATTTGAAGGCTAAAAAAGACAAATTATCTTTCGAAGCAGTAATTCGGCTGTATATGAGCTTTGCTGATGTGCTAGAATACCAGCCTAAATTAAACAGATATTCCTATGATTACAATCCAGACCGTGGTGTAGATTAACTTTCACAATTAGCCGCTCTTCGAGCAATAGTTACTTAATTAACAAAAAGCAAATGGGAATGTGATATTTAAACTATTCTGTGAGACAACTAAACTAACTTCAAAAAACTACTGTGGGCGTCTCGTTTACGGCAAATAAACTATTACTGTTGCTCAACAATGCAAGTCTAAAATATTTCAATGCTCTAAACTCTTATACGTTAAGGGATCAAGCAAGTGTCTGATGACGATATTATTCAGTTTCGAGTTAGAGGAATATGTTTTAGCAATAAGACAATTAATGTCATTATTTGCTGACAGTTCTTCCTAAGTGTTTTCCAGTTAGGCTGCAGAACATAAAACGACTGCGACGTCATATTCTATTGCAGGAAAGATGATGGAAGCAGCTTCTCATATGTGAATCCATTTCACGATAATCAAAGCCTTCTACCAGGCGCCCATCTCAATTAATTCTCTCCGCGAATTAAAGACAAAATAACTTTTGTTAATTAATAACCATCAGTATTGTTGGCTGCCACCTTATAAATAGGAAAGCATGCTAAGCTTTAACAAAAATCCCTTATTTTAAGGAAGTTCTTCTAAGAATCCAGATGGCTTTTTGACGTTGTCACTTTATAGTGTTAAATTGACCTTTCATTGTATGGTTTTTGATGAATGAGCAATCATTATTCGGGGACCCTCTAATTCGGCGAGACGTCGTCGGCTGGCTTAGAGAAACCAATAAGCGTAGATCATGTAGTTATTTCTGCTGGATTGTCGGCTCGATGGGCGAGCCTTATTCGTAATCAAAATAAGCGCTGCCGAAGTTCAATTCTGCCAAAATTTGTTGACTGTAGAAACTTAAATGTTCTTTAAAAGAGGTGATATGCCGACCATTCAAAGCTCATAGTTGAAGACTAGCCGTGTTGCAGATACAAGCGAAGACGCGAGTTCCAGTAGCCTCGTATGAGGGAACCTCAAACAAAATTACTGTTATATCACAACGCTCGTAAGTTCAGTTGATATGTCATAAGTAATATTTTATTCTCACCATGGTTCGTTGTCAAATGCACAACGCTATGCAAATTCTATAGACCTCGAAGAAAACAGGGACAAGGGTTTGAAGGACACTCGTAAATAGCAACATACGCAGTCGGAGAAATAATTAGCAATTCAACTGTTTAATGTAGTGCATTTTTTAATGCTTGGTCTCACCTGGAGGTAATTTATAGCCCCCCCTATGCAAAAGTAACCTTTTCCGTTTTTTAAAAGGAAATGAATACTTCAAATATTATTCGAGAAATATGGACAAAGTAAATAATAGTGTTTCCTTAGGTGAGATTGCTATACGCTGCCGGAAATTCGGCGTTCCACTTGATCTATTTCGCATACCGCATCGGGCCCGATTTTGTGCGTTCCTCTGAGCTGAAGTGCCTCGTGGTGGCTTTCGACAACATTAACCAAATATTCAGTCAGCATTCTTGTTGCCGTCGAGGCTTCGGGTTAAACAAATTCAATAAGGTCTTATGTCAGCAAGGTTTTCTGCGCATGTTATCTTAATGAACATTGACTTTATTTTGAGGCCATTTTGTCGTTTTTTTCCTTGTCCAACTCTGCCATAGATAATCCCAGTTTTGTAAGTCGACAATAATTTGTTGTCTTCCGAAATTTCTCGGTTTGGAAGCACGTTTGGTGTAAAGTTATGAACGCGATTCGGCAAATTATGCTGTATTACATATTTGAAACTAAGTGTTGTTGAATTAAATCCTGTCACTGTACTGACTGCATGCGTGCTAAGGTCCACATGGCAAAACTCCCAAATGTCATTTGAAATGTGATTGTTTTGTAATAGCGGTCTTGCCATAAACTGCACGGCAGTAGAAGGGGGGCACGATTCAATACAATAAAACTTTCGAATATGGAGGCAGAATTTGAGCCAAGAGCAAGGTGAGAATGTAAGAAATGATCGCCCAGCCTCTAAACAACTCAAAACTCTATTAAAAACAAGTTTGGGAACATTATTGCCCCATAATGTCTCGAATGTAAAACAATCCGTTTAAAAGTCTCTTCATTATTTAAGAAGGAAGGAAACTGGGGAGTCATCTTCGTCTCAAATTACTGTTGCTCATGAAAACGTAAGTTAAAATCCACAGAGTAGCGGAATATAAATATACGCAACAAACCCGCACAAATTTACTCTGTTGGTTATTTTTGATTTTTGTGTAAGTCACTGTACGATACTCGCTTTAGATGGGCGTGCACGTAAGCGTTTTGATTTATAGGGTCCCTACCACAGCGACAACATTAACAAGGCTATAAATGCCAGGATATTTGTGGTCAAATACGTGCAGATGGTTGTAAAGTAGTGATAAACGGACATTTTCCAAAACCCCATTTGAAGATTTATGACTGGGATGTTGCAATTTTTGACCACGCAAAGTTTTGGAATTGCACCACAGAGATTTGTTATCACAAAAGGCTGGCATAATTAATTTTTGGTTTTGCGTTTGGCCAAGAAATGCGAGGTAATGTGGGACGAATTAGCTTTCATGCTGAGACGTGCACCTATACAAAGTACTCAAGGACATCTTGTCTAGCAAAGAAACATTGTAAGGTTTTGTACACAATTCCTCAGAGCCAAACATGTCGGGTATTTCGAAAAGCAAAAGGAGCTCAAGAAATCCCAGGACGAACGCGCTACCTACTGTAGCTTATCACTGCCAATTTTGCGTTTTTGGCACTGCGATATGGGCAGAATTCTGTTAAGCGTGGTTTCTGAGACTCTAATGTCCCGAGGGCAATAACACCAAAAACTCGTATACTAGTCTTAGAAGTAATTAGTTTGAAGAGGCGTGCACGGAGCTTAAAGCTCATGCCTCAGTTACTGGCGAAATATATATTGGGCAAAAAGAACTAGCATAATGGCATTGTGTTCTGTAAATTGAATAATAGGTGGCAGTGGACATTGTCATCTCTACCCTTTCATAAGTAAAAGTGCAAACTAATTAAGTAGCACTCTACTGGTAGTTAGTAATTAGGGTTTTGATAATCGTCGACTAAATGAAAGACGTGTGAACTGAAGGAGATCGCGGTGAAAAAATAAGCAGCAACAGTCAGAGTACGTGTCGAAGTCATAGAACCACGGAAGTAAACCCAATAAAACTGCCAGGATTGACAATTATATCGCAGTAAGTACCATCCCGCCTACATCATGCGCCCCTGTGCGGCTGCTGGTTGGGCCTGAGAGAGAGCCCGTAAGGCACAACGGATTGTATATCCCATTGTATATCCCGATCGAAACCAAAAAGCCAACGGGCTCGTGGCTCGGTTGTTAGAGGCACTAGACTTCTACCTAATAGGTCACGGGATCGAGCCCCAGGTGTTCCACATTTCAGGGTTGGGTATGACTGGCTGACAACGACCAATAAGACAGAATTGGCCATTCCGTTCTCCCTTGTCTTTGTCAGTAATACCATTCTGCTCTTTTGTATTGCAGAGGGGATATCGACTAGACGATTTCAGTTTATCAGCAGCAGCAGCAGGAGGGATGATCGATTTTTGATAAAAAAATAAAACAGTCGCCCACTTAACTGAACCTTTAAACGGACTGCTGCTAAGCCATTCTAGTTGTTGAAAGGATATTATAACACTGAGCGATAATATGACTATAAGGAAATGTATGGGCTTCCCTATTTGCGTGAAAGAGGAGATTTCGAATAAAACTACCCTCTCAAATCAAATTTCTATTCCTTCAATGATTTTCAAGAAGTTATAGGGGAACATAACTTAGACAACCTTGAGAATCATTCTGGATTTGAATATCTTACACTTAGAAAAGGTTTCCGCAGTAAAATAGCCAAGCCCTTTCTCTGGATTAATTTTTGAATAAAACAAAAATATTTTCGTCAGAAACCGGTCATTTAAAAGATGGCAGAATAGAAATGTTGTTTGCAAGGAGCATCCCTGTAACGTAAGTAGGGTGTCTGGATCATATTTAACTGATCAAATTACTGAACCCCTTTAAAAGAAACATGTCAGATGTCAAAATGTATAGTTTTAAAGAAAATACCGGGGAAACGTTTGACACGAAGAGTTTTCCGTCCGATAAATGCTTCTAAGGTCGTTTGAATCTCCTGAGATGAAGTGATTTGGGTATATGTTCGAAAAGAATTCTGTCGAGTTTTCAAGTTTAAACCTAAAGAATAGAATTAGGGACAGGTCGAATTTCGTCAATAACCTAGATCCCGTTTAGGATTTTGGAGAGAGGGTAGAATGCGAATTGGTTGTCTGAAGAGCGACTGTTGACGGTTTTCCCCCGCATATCCATCGACATCAGCGTCAAAAAATTGCAGAAGCACGGTTAGAATATTGTGGAATAAGATGATAATTTCCAAATTTGACTTTTCAGATACTATGTGTTGGACTGTTAAGTGAACATCAATTCCTTCCCACTGCTGTACAAGGGAAAATTTTGTATCAGTTTTTGCGAAAAATCACATAACTTGTGGAAGTACCGTTAGAAAATGAAATACACCATCTTAACATTGCCTGAAAAAAGCGGTTACGAAGTTGTTAGGTAAAATGATAGTTCTTGTTGACATTGGAGATGCAGTTGAAATGTTCACAAATGCGGTTTTGTATTATCAACCATCAAGCGGGAACATTTTCCAGCAAGGATGAGTACACATTACTGTTTTAGCCTTCTACATCTTTGTTGATAATACTTTTCGACTATTAAAGCAGTATATGTTTAGTACACTAATAAACTTTGGCTTATATAGCGACGGTCACTTGAGCCGTGGGATATTCTTTCTAAGGCTCCAGTGTTTATCTCATAAGAAACATCTGTGATTTTCCCCCGCGTACATAAACATAATTTTCGGTCACCTTCAAAAGAATGTGAGGGTTATCCCTAAAGTTCCAAAGAACGAATGCCCCCTGCCTCGTACTCGAAACCGCCCGGGGAATTTAGCCAATTAGCGATAGGGAATGGCAGTTGTTAGGTAACTGCAAAAGTGCATGTTGGTTTCGTGGGAGCCCAATTTATGGGTTACCATTATAGGCATCGTTAAGTCATTTGCCAAACTAAATGGTGAGGTGAAAATGCTTAATTTTGCTTTTTGTATACGAGACCGTTTCTTTCTTTAACGCATATCTGGAGTTCCAACCAGCAAAACATGCAAATGCACAGCTGTCAAAACGACTTCAATCATCTAGTTAGAAATAGTAGGCTTTTCTTTTTAAAAAAATAGTTATCTACTGCCTCGAAAATTCAATTTATGACAAGTTTGTCATAGAGCGAAATTAACTAATTCCAAAATGGAGGCACTCTTTTACTGACATTTTTGTTTTCAATCAACGTATAGAAGAAAAAACTGGGTCAACGTCAAGGCAGAAAAACGCTTTTTGCGAATACGCAGAGAGCTTATTCTGGAGGAACGAGTATAAAAGTAGAATGAGGTTGGGTGGGAGCCTTAAGTTCAGTAGTTTTACCATCAGTCGAAAACTAACTTGGTTTTGCATTTAATTGGAGAATTAAGCAAACGTATTCACCCACATACTGTAAAGGCATGTTTTGATATGAGAGGCCATATTATAGTTCACATTAAGAATAATACATACATGTTTGAATATTATTTTGACTCTCAGGACGTTGAGATCATGAAAACATAAGCTAATTGACCTACGTAACAGATGATTAGCTAATAGGCAAGCGAGAAAACACGATTTAACAAAGTCATTCTTCTTCTAATTTTGTACTCGTTGATCCTACGGATACGCAGTCGATGTAAGCGGGTGCGCACGATTCGTGTTACGGAACTAAGTTTTTGTGGCTTGGGGATCTCTCTCGAATTCCCACCAGCAGCCGCACAGAGTTGGAATAACAATATTGTCAGTGAGAAGGCAGATTGGAATGGTCATTTTCGGTTTGTTAGCCATCATCAGCCAGTCATGCCCACCCACTTGGTAGGCAACCACGAGGCCCCAGATCGTTACCTCGTCAGAAGTTCAAGTCTCTAAGCATCAAACTGCAGGTATATTAGCGATGTTATAAGGGGTGGGCGACGACCGCGACTGCGATTGCGTACGACGGCGACAGAAGAGAAAGGTGGCCGTGGAGGAAAATTTATTTTTCAGAGGGACTGGCTTGGTACATGCAAAACAGCAGAAGGATTTCTTAATGAACGGGGATCAGCGCCGTAGAAGTGGGGAAAAGTGGAGTACGATTAGTTGTGAGGGACATGCGGATGTTCATACGACAAAAGTCTCCCCAGTTTGCATGAACGCTGTCCAACGCCATCCTGTGTACTCATGTTTTTTGTATGCGGACGGCAGTGATTTTGTTGTACGAAACCAGATATCATGACGTGCACTTGCAGCGTAATCTCTATTTCGTCTCGGCTGGATCAAACAACAAATTCAGTGTAGGCGAAAATCAGTTTGGTCTCTGACATCCAGGTGGAGAGATTTGTGTTTAGTCCTGACATTGATGATGCATAAGAATGGTGTCCTTTTCTAATCTGTTATTCCTTGCCGATGAGGGGAACAAAGTGGGGCAGTTGAATGTTTAAATAAAATAGGCAGAAGTGTGGAAGAAGTTGGCAGATTATGCTCTAAGTTCCAACCCCGAATACAATGAGGCCAACATTGTGATACACAACGTGGTGTGCGCAAGATGACAGTCTTAACAGAAGCCAAGCAGTAGATGTCCAGGACCAACACGGCGGCTAAATCGGTGTCCGTCAGGCTTTATCAGGAATGCGAAACCCACGCAAAATGTCAACATTGGTGTTTGTTGGCACGCCCAGTTAATGATCCACTCCGCGACGCTTCCCTCTTTGTGTTGTGGTGTAAAATCCTGGTCAGCGTATGCTGCGGACCAGGAGGTGTGTTGGTATGCCTACAGTAGCTGAGCTAACTCATGAAATGTCAACCGAAATTTAGAAATGCGATTTCGTTTCGAAAAAATTAATCAAGTATCGTTGTAAAACTAATCAGCCTGCAACATTTTTTATAATATTCCAGTTACCTCAGGATGCTGGCTTTCGAATTAACGTCCTTCCGACTGCATGCTTAGAACTACATTCTGCGAAAAACGACTACTTAAGTTACATGAATTTTTCTCAAACATTCTCAATTCCCCTGAATGTCCAAATATATTGCAAAACAAACATGCATAAAAATATTCATTCTTTTGCTCATTCGGTAGATAAGTAGGTATTCTACTTTTAAACTCGAAGTAGAGAACAATTTGACTTTTAAAAGTTTCTAATTTTGGGACTTTTAAATACCAGGAAATGGCCTTTCACAAGACCTTTTACCAATGCGGCTGGTAAGGTTAACAATATGAATACAATCCACTGCTAAATTTTACGAAACCTATATTGTTCCCTTTCATTGCCGTAGAGAAATTTGTGGTTTTCCGTACGAAGAAAGTAAATGGCTTGTATGGTGGAGCGGGTTTAAATTACTCGGGAATTAGAAAAGCATTTGAAAATCGAGTAATACACTTTTTTGGGTATCAGATTGGAAAAAAACGTTATCATCTACCGAATGAGCAAAAGATTGAATATTTTTATCCATGTTTTGCATAAAATTTAATTGAACTTTCAGGGCATGAAAAAAATTAATGCTTTTTAAGTAGCCGTTTTTTACAGAATGTAGTTTTTGCATGCGGCCGGAAGGAAGTTCCTTGGAAAGCCGACATCCTGTCGTAACGGAAATATTATCGATTTATGTAGAAGGCTGACTAGCTTTGAAATCCTACGTAATTAATCTTTTCGAAAGTAAAACGCGTTTCGGAATTTCGTTTGACATTTCTTGAGGTAGCCCACCTACTGTAGGTGCATGTTCTGCGTGTCAGACACCTGTCCCCTTCCCCGCTTCCGTTCTTCGTGGTCTGCCTTGACACCGGATCAAGCTTAGGGAGGAGAGTTATGTGCATTAGACGAAGCGCAAGTCGACTATCATTATAAACTATTTTATGTGCACGTCACCATCCTTGCTCTCACCCTCCTGTAGAGTACACCGTAGACATCTCCGGTAACGTCGATCGGGCTGCCAAATTAATTAATGACAGCAGACATTTGAGCACCTGCTGCCTTGTCTCCCGCCTTATGAGGACAGCTTAAAGGTAATAGCTAACAATGCTTTCGGTTGGGTTCCCATGTCACACAAAACCTGGTCTCCGCACCATACATTACATTTCCGAGAAAGAAAGCCGTTTGAATCGCGTCTAGTAGACAATGTCCTAAAAACAAAATTGAAATTGCGCCGAGCAGCCACTAAACGTCTGCAAACATTACTGAGCACGGGACCATGAAACCCTGTCACCTATCGACGTTTCAAACCACGACTTTTTGTGCGTCCGCATAGTTTTAAATGGCGTCAGATGTATTATAGTTGGGTTTTCATTAAGTTAGTGTAAGAATGTAGTTCTTCGGGGTCCCCTTACTCCCTTTCCCCTTGTAGGGGGCGGCCACATGACCGCGGTCTGGCGTCATTGTTCAAGACCTCGTTGCCTCAAGGTCCTCCACCCTTTTGCAGTGAGCCGTTCCAGACGCGCTGACCTGCAGTCCCGCAGCCGGCATCTCGGATCTACCGGCGTCCGCACAGCCGCAGCTGCCTATGCGGCCACCTAACCCCACTTCCCCCTGCAACCTCAGCCTAAGCCACCGAGACAGCACCCCTTGTCAAATGCAACACACACACTTACTGGAGACCACTTAAGCTTGGCCCACGAGCCTACAATAGAGGCTGCCACCACTGTCACAGGGACTCCAAGGCAAGACTGGACGCAGACAACAGCAGTCCTGGCTTCGCCAGTAGCCACCGACGCCTGAGAGGACAACTCTGGGTTTTGTATACAATAAACCCCCCATTCTCGTGCCTTCCGTATTCGCCTACCAACACGGGATTTGAACTGATGATTGTAGCGCACTGAGTTTAGGCTCCTACTGCCTAGCTTCTAACCCTCTCCCGAGCACTACGCAAATCGTCAAACCTATCAGCCGCTTAATGCTGGGATAAGATGCGGGAATTAACAGAGCTACAGCGGTCCGTCATCGTGTACTAAAAGTAGCACCGTCAAACCGCCGAGGTACACTTAAGAATATGTCTCCATTTTACGTGTGCATATGGATGGGTGATGTAGGCTCTATATTGGGCCTCAAGGAATGCAAGCATTTGCTATGCCATGACCAGTAAACCATGGCACTCGCAGCCTGCGATGCGTTGGCGGTTCTCTGACGCCTGGTTTCCGGCCGGTGGCTGCCCTTGCACTCCAGCTGACTATGCAATTCGTGAGCATGGTTACCCACTCATCCTCGTCCTTCTGACTCGTTGTGGTGATGCAGTTGTTTGAAATCCTGGTTGTGGACCAGGGGGTATGGTGGTACGCCTAGGTATGGGTCCGGTCGTGCCGGCGAAATGCACCCTCCCCCACCTCCGGTCACCTTGGCTATGTTTTGACACCGAGTCCAGGTGCGCGAGAAGAGAATGCATTGGGCGCTGCGTAAGTCTACTTTCACTGTAAAATAATTCATGTGAAAGCCACCGTATCTGTTCCACTGTGCTTTGAAGCGCATTGCGGACATTCTCGGGGGCAACTGTCGAACTGCCTTATGCGTATGGTCTACGTGTTTGTCGGCCAGTGGGACGAGGTCTGATCATAGGGTTTGAACTGCAGCGTTTTACCACAGAATTATCATGGGAACGTCCATGTTCGTAATGCCTGAATGCAGTATACGGTTAAGATAGGTGAGATGGATTCCACAGGTGAATATTAGTACTTCAGGCATTGGTTTGCCGGCGAGAATTATTCGTACGTCACCGCTCAAACCAGTCCGCTTGCTGACTGGGACACTGCTGTTATTTGCGACGATGGGACTGATGCTTATTTGTGAGAAAAAAACAATTTTTTTCTTATGTTCAGTACGTACTGTAGATTAGGTGCAGATTTGCCCATAAATATGTGCGCATTTCGAATGCTGCAGAATAGGCACGGTTCGGGTACTTGAATAGAAAAAGACCAGAAGTTGATTGTTTGGGCAAACTGTTTTAACTTATCCGACGTTTTAAACTCTCACGCGAACCTATCGTCAAAGGATGAAAAAAAACAGTGCAACCGATCGCATATTTCACTCACTTCCGCCGGGGATGATATCTAGCTGCGTTACTGATAAACGATTGGCGGATCGATATGTCGATTGATCGAGTCCTTATTTGAGAGCAACGAATCCTGCAGCAGGCGAGCAACTCCGTCATCCAACTGGCTCAATATTCTACCTCACCCAAAGTCATAGCCATCCCTTGGCGAGAAGGCAAGGGCGCCTACCAAGCACAGTTTATCCTCCCGCCTCACAGCCAACTCATGCTTGTCCAACCTCGTGCGAACCTGTTTGCCGGTTTCGCCAACATAACTGACTTCACCACAGCTGCAGTCTCTCCCGGAAATGACCCATTGTTTTGATTAATGGGAGTCGAGTCCTTAGGGTGCATGAGTTGCCGCCGGCCTGCTGCTCTGGGTCATTGAGCGACGCCAATCCCAAATCCGCATATCAGTCTAGTGAATGCTTCCGACACGCCAGCTACGCACTGCACTGCGTGCCAACATTTCGGTTTTAGTTGCTCCTTCGGTGTTCCCCCCGAGTTTCTCGCCTGCACTTTTCGAAAAAATTCCCAGGGTAGTCGTTTATAGAATCAGTGCCTATCAAAACAAATTTCATTTTCAACAAGCATTAGAGTCTGAAGGCCTGTTTTCACGCTGCTGGTTGTTCTGTTCCAGACAATGGAGATTACGCAAAACAGTGGAACCGGAAGTACTAGAAAATGATTCGCTTGGTATTTGAGTGTATGAATGCTCAGTGCCTACCCTCCATTCGGTTACTGCTGACGGTTTTGAAACATAAAACTTACCCCGAGACAGGATGTAGAGTTTTATATTCTTGCGAACTCCTTCGCCAAATTAATCTCATTGGTAAAAGTCCATCGGGCAAAGAGTTTATTCCCGTTAGATCTGAGTTTGCTTTACATGGGAAAGGAAATAAGTCACAGTCAGTGAGGATATCATCAAATGTTGAAAGAACGTTTAGGATGCGATTTTCAATGGAAAGAATACCCAAGGGAGGCCAAAATGTTGGTTATCTTTTTACGTAATCCCACAATACTGAAACATAAGATGGTGATTAATTTGAGTGAGCTAAATTGTAGTCTCTTGCAAAGGCTTTATTCGACAAAAAACGTTTATTTAACCAGTCAGAATAGCCTTAATGATTGAGACAAGAGAGACTGGAATGGTCATTTCTGACTTGATAGCCGTCGTCAGACAAAAATACTCAACCCCGAAGTGTGGAACACCCGAGGTTCTATCCCGCGACCTATTAATTTGAAGTCCAACGCCTCCAAGCACTGATCTCCGGGCGCTGACTGATATTCGGTGAGCGCCCATCTACCACTATTTAATTAGAAATCATTTTTTCTGCAAAATTCTGATGCTTCAAAAATGCAGATTTATTTTGCGGAAAACGTATCAAACATATTTGTGTTGTTATTCTGCGGTAAATCACGTCTGTCTTTAAGCATTTATGTAAGTACAGGGTATCTTTTAAGCATTATCTGTCTTTGCATTTGCGATTTTCAATTTGCAGGTCGTATACTTTGTGTGTAAGAAGAATCATATACTTCTCTTTCTCATTAAAAATATACTTTATATGGCTCATGTCCATTTGCAGTGGATGTGTACTGTTCTGTATATTTTATCATCTTCATTGATAAACCCACAGGCGGGAGTAATTGCGGATGTAGTTTTTGCAGTCATAAAACCTGACAGTTGCGAAAATTTTGAAACTACAATTCACGTTCATTCAACGGATAAACTTTGAACACTATGTAAGTTGTTACGCGATGGGTACAGGAAAGGAAAATTCCATTCATGTTTTCTTTAACATATCTGGATGCATGATAGGATCAAAATCCATAGAAAAATGCACAGTACATAAATCATTTTTGTTGAATGCGGTTTCTGTAGGCTGCCAAAAATGACGCGCATTCCAGAGCCACCATCCTGACATGTCGTGTCAAATATAGGATTATGCCCCATGATAATCAACATCTTCACCCTGCCTAGGTCGAACATTACAAAACAAAACGTATTTTATAAATCGTGTTGACATTCTTAAAATGGTCGCTGACTACCAGTATGAAAGACAATATATACCAATTAAGCCATCTGCGTTGAAATTACATACCCACTTTTGCGGCAGACAAATCACAAATGTGCAATAAAATCTTCAGGGTGCCCGTTTTATGAAGAAAGTCCTGGATGTTTCTGAGCTCCTCCTTGTTGCTCTCTGCCGGATATATTTTTAAGCGTTCCACAAAAAGCCTTCCAATTAACCGGGCAAAGGATGCCTTGCCAATGCACGTCACCCCCAATTGTGTGTATGAATTCACATGCACTTGCGGATGCAAGTACATTGGGCGAACGCAAAGGCAATTGGCAACCAGGGCCGCTGAGCATTTGCCTAATTGGCTTTTCTAACAGGAAAATAGAACCCCCCGTTCGTCTATAACGAAACACCTGTTAGATAGCGGTCATGTTGTCGACCCTAAAGCATCCTTTCGAGTACTTGTCCGAGCACATACAACTCGAACCTTGCGTTATTTGGAAGCAGCCTACATACGGAGGGAGAAACCAGACCTATGCAAGCAGTTAGATCACGTGATCAATCTGCAATTGCCCTGGTAATCTCACGCCTCTATTTTCATCTGACTGTGATTTGTTGTTAACATTTCGTCTTCCTTTTTTCCTTTTTGATGCTTATGTGGGCGTCTTAGCTGATAATTGATTATTTTGAACTTTGACCTTGCTCCTATGCGCTGCCATTCTGTAGAAATTCATACTGCTGTGCGCGTTCATTCGTTACCTATGTTATGCAGAGACGGGTTGCAGTTGAAAAGCCGTCACGAAATTTGTTGGCCCCAATAAATTCTGCTGTACATGCTTGTTTTCAATTAACTAAATTTTGTATCTGTTGAAGGAGCACGAGACTGCCGAAGTTTGTATATTGTCCAGACCAGGCTTCCCACTAATAGACGCTGCTAAAAACGATGCCATCCGGCCTCCAGTTTATAAAGATATCTTAGAATGAGAGTGAACCAGTCGCTTCAATTCGCAGATTGATTGAGGAATGTGCCTGATTTGCAGCGTTTAGGGGAACATCTATGTCGGTTTCTGGAATGGCAATTGCAAGGACATCATCAGAGTACATTAAGTGGGAAAATTCATGAAGTGTCAACCGAAATGCGTTTTCGTTTCGAATAGATTATTTGAGTAGGGTTGTAAAGCCAGTCATCATGCAGCAAATTTCTATAAAAATTCAGCGACCTCGGGATGCCGGCTTTTAAACAAACGTCTTCCCAGCTGCATGCAGGAACTACACTCTGCAAAAAATGACTACTTAAGTATCCTGCATTTTTCTCATCGATTTTTGATGCCCTTAAATAGTCAATTGTATTTGATGCAAAACATGCATAAATTTTTTTATTTCGTTTTCCCATTCGGTAGCAAATTACGTCTTCTTTTGATTTTGTGCTTAAAGAAATGGTTTCATTCGGTGTTAACACACTTTTCGAATTCCCGAATATTTCTGAACTCGTCCGTTACACTCGCATTCACGGTTTCCAAACTACAAGTCATATACTTTCCGCGTAAGGAAAACCGTACATTTCTCTACGGAATTCAGAGGAGATCATATGAGGTTTAATTCATTTAACAGGGGATTTGAGCTTTATTGTTAACTGTGAAGTCAAAACTAGTAAATATAAAGACACGACGTTTGATCTAACTTGTTTAAATCCAAAATATACCCTTTCCTTGAGTATAAAATTAAAATGAGATGTAAGTTTCTACGGAGTGTGTTGAAGAATGAATATTTTATGCATGCTTCTCATGTAATATAGTTAACTATTTAAAGCCATTGAAAATCAATGAGAAAAATGCATGCTGATTAAGTAGTCCATTTTTACAGAGTGCGGTCCTGCATTCAGCTGGCAAGACGTTTGTTTGAAAGCCGGCATCCCGAAGTAGCTGAATTGTTATAGAAATACACTCCACGATGATTGGTTTTACAACACTTCTCAAATAATCTTCTCGAACCGAAAACTCATTTCGGTTGACATTTCATGAGTTTGCCCACCTACCGTAGCTACTGTAGTATTTAGGCTCATTGATCTGATTGTCTTTTTTTTCAGTTTTCATTCTAACCATGAAATGTCAACCGAAATGAGTTTTCGGTTCGAGAAGATTATTTGAGAAGTGTTGTAAAACCAATCATCGTGGAGTGCGATTTGTCTGTCGCAAAAGTGGGTATGTTAATGAAACGTAGATGTCTTAATTGGTATATATTGTCTTTCATACTGGTAGTCAGCGACCATTTTAAGAATGTCAACACGATTTATAAAATACGTTTTGTTTTGTAATGTTCGACCTAGGCAGGGTGAAGATGTTGATTATCATGGGGCATAATCCTATATTAAACACATGTCAGAATGGTGGCTCTGGAATGCGCGTCATTTTTGGCAGCCTACAGAAACCGCATTCAACAAAAAATGATTTATGTACTGTGCATTTTTCTATGGATTTTGATCCTATTGTGCATCCACATATGTTAAAGAAAACATGAATAGAATTTTCCTTTCCTGTACCCATTGCGTAGCAACTTACATAGTGTTCAAAGTTTATCCGTTGAATGAACGTGAACTTTAGTTTTAAAAATTTCGTAACTGTCAGGTTTTAAGACTGCAAAAACTACATCCACAATAACTCCCGCCTGTGGGTTTATCAATGAAGATGATAAAATATACAGAACAGTACACATCCACTGCAAACGGACATGAGCCATATAAAGTATGTTTTTAATGAGATAGAGAAGTATATGATTCTTCTTACACACAAAGTATACGACTTGCAAATTGAAAATCGCAAATGCAAAGACAGATAATGCTTAAAAGATACCCTGTACTTACATAAACGCTTAAAGACAGACGTGATTTACCGCAGGATAACAACAAAAATATGTTTGATACGTTTTCCGCAAAATAAGTCTGCATTTTTGGAGCATTAGAATTTTGCAGAAAAAATGATTTCTAATTAAATAGTGGTAGATGGGCGCTCACCGAATATCAGTCAGCGCCCGGAGATCAGTGCTTGGAGGCGTTGGACTTCTAATTAATAGGTCGCGTGATAGAGCCTCGGGTGTTCCACACTTCGGAGTTGAGTATTTTTGCCTGACGACGGCTAACAAGTCAGAAATGCCCATTCCAGTCTCTCTTGTCTTTATCATTGGGGCTATTCTGACTGATTAAATAAAAGTTTTTGTCGAATAAAGCCTTTGCAAGAGACTACAATTTAGATCACTCAAATTAATCACCATCTTATGTTTCAGTATTGTAGGATTAAGTAGCCCGATAACCAACATTATGGCCTCCCTTGGGTATTCTTTCCATTGAAAATCGCATCCTAAACGCTCTTTCAACATTTGATGATATCCTCACTGACTATGACTTATTTCCTTTCCCATGTAAAGCAAACTCAGAGCTAACGGGAATAAACTCTTTGCCCGATGGACTTTTACCAATGAGATTAATTTGGCGAAGGAGTTCGCAAGAATATAAAACTCCACATCCTGTATCGGGGTAAGTTTTATGTTTCAAAACCGTCAGCAGTAACCGAATGGAGGGTAGGCACTGAGCATTCATACATTCAAATACACAGCGAATCATTTTCTAGTACTTCCGGTTCCACTGTTTTGCGTAATCACCATTGTCTGGAAGAGAACAACCAGCAGCGTGAAAACAGGCCTTCAGACTCTAATGCTTGTTGAAAATGAAATTTGTTTTAATGGGCACTGATTCTATAAACGACTACCCTGGGAATTTTGTCGAAAAGTGCAGGCGAGAAACTCGGGGGGTGGAACACCGAAGGAGCAACTAAAACCTAAATGTTGGCACGCAGTGCAGTGCTTAGCTGGCGTGTCGGCAGAATTCACTAGACTGATATGCGGAATTGGGATTGGCGTCGCTCAAAGACCCAGAGCAGCAGGCCGGCGGCAACTCATGCACCCTAAGGACTCGACTCCCTTTAATCAAAACAATGGGTCATTTCCGGGAGAGACTGCAGCTGTGGTGAAGTCAGTTATGCTGGCGAAACCGGCAAGCAGGTTCGCACGAGGTTGGACAAGCATGAGTTGACTGTGAGACGGGAGGATAAACTCTCCTTGGTAGGCGCCCTTGCCTTCTCGCCAAGGGATGGCTATGACTTTGGGTGAGTGAGAATATTGATCCAGTTGGATGACGGAGTTGCTCGCCTGCTGCAGGATTCGTTGCTCTCAGATAAGGACTCGATCAATCGACATATCGATCCGCCAATCGTTTATCAGTAGCGCAGCTGTATGTCATCCCCGGCGGAGATGAGTTAAATGTGCGATCGATTGAACAGTTTTTTTCCATCCTTTAACGATGGGTTCGCGTGAGAGTTCAAAAGGTCGGATAATTTAAAACAGTTTGTCCAAACGATCAACTTATCTTTTTTTTCTAATCGAGTATCCGAACCGTGCCTATTCTGCAGCATTCGAAATGCGCACATATTTTTGGGTAAATCTACACCTGATCTACAGTACGTACTAAACATAAGAAAAAATTTGTATTTTTCTTGCAATTAAGCATCAGTCCCATCGTCGCAAATAACAGCAGTGTCCCAGTCAGCAAGCGGACTGGTTTGAGCGGTGACGTAGGAATAATTCTCGCTGAGACCGGCAAACCAATGGCTGAAGCACTGATATTCAGCTATGGAATCCATCCCACCTGTCAATACTGTCTGGTGCATTCAGACAATACAAATGCCTATTCGGCGATGCGGGTTCCCATGAAAATTCTGTGGTAAAACGCTGCAGTTCAAACCCCATGTTCAGACCTCGCCCCACTCGCCGCCAAACACGTAGACCATACGCACAAGCCAGTTCGACCGTTGCACCCCAGAATGTCCGCAGTGTGCTCCAAAGCACAGTGGAACAGATACGGTGGTTTTCACATGAATTATTTTATAGTGAAAGTAGACTTACGCAGCACCCAACACATTCTCTTCTCTTGCACCTGCACTCGGTGTCAACACATAGTCAAGGAGACCGGAGGTGGTATAGGGTGCATCTAGCCGGCACGACCAGACCCCTACCTAGGCGTACCACCATTTCCCCCGTTCGACAACCAGGATTTTAAACAACTGCATCACCACAACGAGTCAGAAGGACGAGGATGACTGGGTAACCATGCTCACGAATTGCATACCCAGCTTCAGTGCAAGGGAAGCCACCGGCAGGAAACCCGGTGTCAGAGAACCGCCAACGTATCCCAGGCTGCGAGTACCATGGTTTAATGGTCATGGCATAGCAGATGCTTGCATTCCTTGAGATCCCATATACAGTCTATATTACCCATCCATTTGCACAGCACATTAGCCTCTCACGTAAAATGATGACATATTCTTTGGTGTGACTCGGTTGTTTGACCGTGCTGCTTTTAGTACACGATGACGGACCGCTGTAGCTCTGTTAGTCCCTGCATCTTATTCCAGCATTGAGCGGTTGACAGGCTTGGCGAGTCGACTGGTGCTCGGGAGAAGGTGCAGCGGCTAGGCAGTAGAAGCTAAACTCAGTGCGTTACAAATCCCGTGTTGGTAGTCAATCAGTTTCAGATTTAATAAAATGATTTTTTCTCACCTTTTATGCGTAATATGACAGTGATGAACTTTGTACAGTTTTCCAATGTGCTCAAGTGACAGAAATCACTAAGGTTTTCAATGTTCTCGATTGCTTGCTCAAACAACAGGCTACATACTTTTTGCCTATCTTAGCGTTTTAAGTAAGACAGGTCATAAAGGATTTTTACCTATGTAATATTTTTGGAAATATTGTGATGTACATTTTGGTTTATGTCAATTGCTACTAAAACCCAATTCCTAGCGAAAATAGTCGTCCTGAACTGAGTCTTGTGGTGGGTAGTCGTTTAATCGAATTGATGTTTACAGAAAGTTCTCTCCTCAAGTAGTGCCTTAGTGTTGTATTTTACATATGCATTTTGATGTCCGCTACCTTTTTATGAAGCAAGCTCCAGCAGAACCACAACAATTATCTAGTTTTAAATATTCTACTTTATTACAAATAACATAACTAGTTGATCCTTCTAATTTTAGACCATATTTGTCATTTTTTTGACGTTAGGTCCCATTCTGTTGTTATAAATTGGAGAGACAATTGCGTTTTTAACGTAGAATTGGCATGAGAACAGACAACTCGGGATTCCTTTCGTCACATATTACACATTGACACAATTTGCGCTGCAAAAACATCCCCGGATGTGCGGCAAATGTTAAAAAAGCATGTTGAATTAGAGCCTTCTTTAGTTTATTCTGGAATTACGGTGGCATAATGTGGCCTTTGAGGATGCAGGAATAGCATAGATTTATACGCAGTATTAGTTGAGCAAATAGCTTTTCTGCTTCTTAGAACCTTGTAGTCAATTGCCATATCTAACTGTATTATGATTATCACCGCACCAAAGAGTCGAGTTCCTATGGCTTTGCATGTAAAGTCCAGTTGACCGTTGAAACTCTAAATATCTGACGTAACTCACATTTACTATCCATAGTGTGGCCAATAAGTTTCTGTAAAATACATCTTCCGGTTATCTAAGAAGAACAATTATCTGATGTTCAAGAGCCTGCACTCGGTTTTAAGTGGCCTAGATATGTAGTGCAAATCACCCAATGGCGACCATGTCGAAATATATATATATCTTTGTGATAGAAGTGAAATAGCGGATCCCATGAAGATGGTGGGACGTAGGCGCGAGCGCTGGAACAGTAACTGTATTCGCATGACGTTTCGGACTCACACTCGGACCCTCATCAAAGACAGCATCAGAAAGAAGCCATTGCGGTACATGGGGTCGCAGTATTCATAGGGTGCAGTCGCTATGCTACCGCATACCTAACAAGATTAACGGCTTCCTTTTGATCTGTGAGATAACTGCTTGATATCAAGCATTCAAGTCGTTAATCGCCCGGATTCGTATACGCGCGCTGGATAATTACTCGACCTTGACACTGACACTTGTTGCGGTGTTCGCGTGCGAGCTCCCTCTGTGGCCAATCAAAGTATTTAGGCAAATCCACGACACATAAAACGTAGTCTAGATAGCATCTAATCTCTTAGTTGACCCCCGACCAATGACGCAGGGCTCAAAAGACTCAAAATTCATATAGTTATGGTTTTCTGTAAGAATGTCGATTTCGTCCAACCTCAAGGCGTCGTCAGATTCTGTAAAACGAGTCGCGACCTTAAAGAAGTGCCCCTTTTCTTCACTGTAGCTGCGCGATCTACCATCTGCGTCTAGTGTCATTTCCCAGTTCTACTGACGTATTCGCTTTATTCACAGTCGCAGTGGGTTTGATAAACGACTTGCAGTGGCAATGGGCCATTTGGGTGCATTACTGGGTGCATCGTAGTTGTTTCTGGTGTGTGTGTGCAACTGCAACTGCTGGAGATATGAGGAGGGGACTGACGGCTTCCAACACGGTCAAATTCGGACTTACTATCCGCTCGCCACTTTAACTCCTCATGGTTAACCATGGAAGCCGTCAGTCCCCTCCTCATATCGCCAGTATTAATGGTCATCCTTGATGCAGTTAGCACTGCAATATGGCGTTAAATTAGTGGCCTGAGTTTTGGGTACTTTTTCTAAATCGCTTTCGTAAGAACTTGGTTTAGCTTTTCAAATTCATGTTGTTTAAGATGCATTTGACTAACGCAAAGGGGAATTTTACTTGAATTATTTTAACTGGGCGCTGGCGGGATAAAAGGTGCCGTCAAGGAATCAGTTAAAAGCTTGTCCAGTGAAGAAGAAATCATAACACATTTAGAAGATGCAATCACAAATAAATAGTATTCTGCGTTTTAAATGTAGCTTTCATTAGTAATATTATTGCGTGCATTATGGTGATAATTAAGCCAGTTGAAATGCAGGACGTAATCGCAATATCGGCAAAAACTCTACAACTTTCAGAGTGCTTAGCGGATTGTACACAAAATATGGATTCCGCAGCATGAGTTTATTAGGGCCTTTCATCTTCTAAAAATAATTACCGAACTACTGAGCTGTCTAATGGTTTTTGTGCAGATACCGTTTGCATTAAATCCATAGGTTCGCTTCATATAAAAACATTCAGTAAAAAGACCGGAATTAAAAGGTCCTTCGACCGTTAGCGCGCCCTCTAATCGGATGTATCTATACAAAAAGCTCTAATACAGTAGCTAACTGACGCAACTTGTGTTCCATTTCCCTGCTTTTTTCGGAATTAGTTATAATTGTTTTCTGCGTTCGAACAAAATTGCATTTTTCTTTTAATCTGCGTCATTTCCTATATCTTCGCCCCAACTGTCGACAAGATATCTCTTTAGATATTGCTTAAACAGTTGGGGCTATGCCGCATCCGTTTCTAAGTTTTGCATTAACGGAAAACAGACGGCATAACGCCTCTCCTACTATATGCCGAATATTATAACGGCCCGTATTAATCAAAACTATTCGATTACTTTTGCATCACCCTGGAATATACTTAATGCCTCCGTTGCGGGCGAATGAACTGAATCCATTCTATTAATGAATCCAGTTTCCTATGGTTATTTAATTATTAGTTTCATTAAGCAATAAAAAACACACAATAAATAACCGAAAGCATATTATGCAGACTGCTGGGGCTCTTTTTGTTTGGTTTACGTATTACTAGACCTTTGGTCAGAAAAATGTATTTTATCTTTATCTACAAAAGAGAGAATGGCCGCCTTCCGGGGATTATATTTCTGACTACCTGCGTAATGCTCTTAAATGGCAAGAACATATAAATGCGTTAAAACAAAGAATTCCTGGTTAAAATTATTACTGCCTTTTCTAACATAGAATTAGACGTAAATCTGAATTTTTAAGGCGTACACTACTGCACGTTATATTTTAACACAAAATATAAAAAAGATTCAGCGACCTACAGAGGTCGCCGGGAATTTTAAAACTGAGGTAGAATAAATTCTATAAGACTTGACAAATCATCTATTAATTTCTACACCTTATAAATAATCTACAAACGTATTCTTCATTGTTTAATCTAAGTTTACCAAAATATAAACTTTCATTTAGGCGGCCTTTAGTTTGGGATGATTTTCAATTTCAGCTTACCGTCTTCTAGTTCCTAGATTATGAGCTATCGCCGACGTCCGACGTAGGCTGTAGGCCTTTTTCTTGGCAATATTAATGCAGGACGAATTCTTTACGAAAAAGCTACACTTTACGGAAAGATTGCAAGATTTGAAAGGCTGTACATGCACCGAAATGACCATATTGTTGTGCGTTATCACGCTAACTATGTTACGCCACCTACTTCATTTGAAGAAATCTCTGGTATACTGGACGGACGCAAACCTGCTGAAAAAGCGTACGCCTGTCCGTAAATAAAGGTAGACTGGCGAATTCCAGGATGCAATCCATAAGAAAAAAGAGCGCTCCCTGAGACAAGATATGTCTTTGTTTGAAGTTTCGGTTGCCACCTTAATTCATCAGAATAGGCTGTCGCGCAGATTTTCAGTTGCAGCACGAATCGGAGACGTCATATTGATTACCTTCCCGATATCTCCATCTGCTCTGGGCTTTTCTGTTAAAAATCTCTATCACGGATACTTAGGAGGCTTACTTACATTGGCTGTGCTTGTCAGATAGTTAAGCTTAAATGTCCGAATAGTCGACTTGGTCGGAATCTAACATTCGAGTGCACGACCAACTGATGACAACTCATAAGGTAGAGGTGATTGCTTCATCCTCTCTGCTTTTGAAGCGAGACTCGTTCATCATATCTTGTTAGTTGACAAATAATTACCCTCCTAGAACTCGGATTTTCAAGGCGAACTGACATTTTGATCTGCAATCAGAACATATTTTCTAACATCTCTCTTCTAGAGGCCATATTTCTGGTCTCAACTGTCGGGATTCCCACTGGTCGCTCAGCAACTGAACGTGTCGTGTTTTTGTTCTCATTAGTTTGCTGTTCTTTGTTTTCAACCTCGGGTACGGGAGAAACCTGAGATTGGTGGTGGAATTAGTAAGCTTCTTAAAATACTCAGAAAATCTCTATTCTAACGACAATTTAGTTTCTTAGCAGCTTTAGTCGTTTGCCTTTTTGGCCGTTATTGGAATTTTGACTGCGACAAGTAGCTGTCGCTTTGCGTCTAAAATAGAACTGTCAACCGATTAGGCTAATAGTATAAGAGTTTTCCCCGTTAAATTATCATTATTCGTCGTTCAGTTCGTCGTTCAGTGATGCCTTATCTGATGAGATCGCAATGGTAGAACTCCAGAAATATACTAATCGGACAACATGGGGCTAGTGACTGTGGTTTTGTACATTTTTACACCATGATGCATGTGATATTAGATGCAATATCAGAACGTTTTCAAAAAGTTGTACATATACGTTTCATGTAAGAGTTTTTAAGTCACTATAGTTTAAGTTCCGTGTGTCCTTCTGGACGTGATCATGCCACATGTAGTGACTTAGGACTTTATAGGCCGCAAGAAGGTATGGGTGCCTGTTGATAGAGTTGCCATCTGAGTACCAAGCCTGAAGTGTGAGACGTTCTTTCCTTTGGGTGTCCCGGCTCAGGACGGCTGTTCCTTGTATGTCAAAAATGTTGCCCGTAACATCGGAAACTCAATTCCATTGATCTAGTGAGCCCTTCACATTTCTGAGATAATCGATCCCGCACTTCTTGCGTTTGCCAATTTGAACAACCAGCCTTGCCGCTAAGCTGTTGCAGGTAAAACCATTTAAACAGTTTACATTTGGCCAGTAAAATTCGTACAATACTGATTAAAGGTATATCAGGACACCAGGACACCAGGTCTCTACACAAGAGGTGTTGAGCGGCGTATTTCTCACGTGCGTGAGAGTTCCTGTTGGTCACGTTAGGAATGAGCCGTTTCGATTTGGCTCTCAGCCAACAGTTTTCCATTCCACACAAGCACCTATACAACCAAGCAGACCACGTACCACCCACATACCACCACTGCCACCCCAACCAATAACATCAGCATTTCCACCCTGAACGAAGTGCCGACGACATCTTTCGCATTCGGTAGAGTTTGGCTGGCTAATAGCAGAGACGGAGTAAGGAAATGGCTATTATGTTATCCGCTGCTTCCCCGTGAAATAATCCGATGTACTGAGGTGGTCCAGCACAAACATGAAACATCCACCTCCTTCCTGCGGCCAGCCTAAACCGGTGTGCGCTGGGGAAGTTGGACAACAACGTCACAGATTTAAGGAAGAGGGGAGATTTCGACAATTGCACCAGGTTGCTCCATGCAAAACATCCTTTCGATCTGCTTGGTAGGTCAATAACGACAACTTCTCTTCTGTGTTCGGCACGGTAATACGCATCAAAAGAGTTCTGCATGAGAAGATCTTTGCACCCGCCCCCACATTAGGCTGCGTTTCACATCCACTGACTCACGACGGGGAGTCAGACCCTCTCAGGTCATGCGTTTAGCGTGTTGCGCTTAGTTTCTGCGGGAGCAGACAAAATGCCCTACAAGCATGTTTTGGTAGGCCACTGCAGGTTGGCAGTCTCAGATGGCAGACTGGTACACTAGAGAGGGAAGCGAGCAAGAGTAAGAGAGCGAATGCGGCCAAGAATGGCGTTTTCTTCAAATTTTATATTCGAAGGAAGGAGTTTATTTGGTTTTCAGAAAATTTCCCAATTCCCGAATGATTATGAACCCGACCTGCCACTACACGTGCATACAGGGTTTCCAAACTACAAGCCATGTATTTTCCGTGTACGGATAGCTACACATTTCTCTACGGTATTAAGAGGAGACCGCATGGGGTTCATTAAATTTGGCGGTGGATCTGAGCCATATTGTTAGCTTTAGAAACCATATTGGTAAACGCAAAGACATGACGTTTTATAAACGGCCATATCACAGTGTTAAAAATCTCACGGTTAGAAACGTCCCTAAAAACGAATTATACCACTTCTTTGAATATGAAGTCGACAAAAGACGTCATTTTCTACCGAATGAGCTAAAGAATGACTATGTTTGCGCATGTTTTCATAACATATAATTGATTCATAAAGGATATCAGAAGTCAGCAAGAAAAATGCGTGCTACATACGTAGTCCTTTTTTACAGAGTGTGATTTTTGCATGCAGCCGGACAGAAGGTCTTTTGACAGCTGGCATTCTGAAATAACTGAATTACTATTTAATTATCCTGCAAGGCGATTAGTTTTACAACCGTACTTGCTTAATCTTTTCGAAATGAAAACAAATGTCGGAATTTCAGTCGACATTCCATGGATTAGTACACCTAATGTATGTCGCAAGCTGCCTCTTACGTACTGGGCCTACCAAATAATGCGTGCAACAAATGGACGGACTATTTCGGTCTATTGGCCGCTGCGGCCGCGCCAACTTTCTGTCAATTTGACATTGTTTTGCAGTCGGCGTCAGGATGGAGCACGCGCAGTGGATGCGGTGCAAGTCCATAGCATAATGAACTAATTTACGCGCAAATTGCCGGCGCTGTGCCTCCCTCCATGGGACTGCGTCGTATTATGCGCACCTGAGGACGCAAACCGTCCGCGAACAGCCGTGTAATCTGCCGGCTTTATGAGACGATGCCGTACGGCATCACACTTTACAGAGGGTTAGAACAGGGCCCTTTTATTCAAACTAAAGTTTTATAGGGATGTGAATTTGGACATATCGTCAGGTCGAAAGCCTGCTGTATTTTAAATAATTCTTGCTGCATCAGGTAATTTGTTTGCTATATTTGGCCTAGCGGAGGTTTTCTGTTATATACTTGTATTGCAACAATTGCCAGAGATTGTTCTGCTGTGGAGGGCAATTGAAATCTACACATTGTGGTTACAACTGCAACGACTCACAACCGCAACACAAACTAAACTGGTTACACAAGCTATACCGACTGGTGGGCTCTCGCTGCAGCGCGCCAGCCGCCAAACTGGACGAGATGTAGCTCCTCCAAGAACTCATCAGAGCCGGCGGCCATCTACGAGTATTCATTAAAGGGAGCCGAAGGCAACACATTGAGCGGAATGAAGAGCACAGACAGCCAAAATCGGGCCGGAGCGTTCAATGCATGAAAGGGATCTCCAAAGCCTCCGAGTTTGATCCCGTACATCACTCTGAATAAACGTTACCTACAGGCCCGACTCAACATTCTGCCGGCAAGTGATTCCGCCAAAAGCCCCGATCGCCAAGCATGAGAGGTCAGCCGTTGTCTGCCGATTTCATTTCATCTGAAGGATGTGCAGATATGTACGTTGGGAAACTGGCCGACAACTGAAAACGAGAATGTACGAGCAGAAGTTGGTCGTGCGAAGGTTGGATCCGAAGTCGGAGGTAGCAACCCATGCCGAGCAGATGAGACACATTTTCAAATTTGAGGCCGTTGGGATCGTAGGTCGAGGCGATGATCATACAGCAAGGCAAGTGTAAGAGACCTAGATGCCCACTGTCTGCTCAGTCAACAGTCACATCAAATTCCCTCCCCCTACCTGGCAGTCACGGCGCGGGACGATCGGGACCGTCAGTTATCTCCGCGGCCGGCACGGGCGGGAGCAGTTCAGTTTACAGTGGCATGCCGGTCGGATGCGTCGGCGGCGTTGGCGGACCACGCATAAACGACATTCCACCATAACAGGGGGGCTGTGTGCGTGACTTCGAATTGACCAGAATATGGGTAGATGAGGTAATTACTGGAGACATCATACCTCAAATAAACCTCCTTTTGAGAACGTCCCCTCCACTTTTGATATGTCACCTGGGGATCGCATTTTCCCTACCAATGACATTATTTTTTTGAAAAATAGTAAGGTAGATATTTTTCTTGTATGAAATCAAAGCAGCCTTATTTTACAGTAAGTTCACAATTAATTCCCAGTTTAAACCTACACAAACAAACATTTAGTCGCATAAGAGGCCACAATTATTCACAACACTTGGTAAAAAGTACAACCCTTCGCCATGACATCCCATCTTAGCAAGAGTTCTTTTATGACTGTTTTTATGCCCAAATGCTAATAGAGTAAATTGGTCGACGAGGTATCTGATTGCCCGCCTAATTGATGCAAATCTGAAGGGGTATCAGACTGAACAGCCTCCTGGACGTCAGCACTTGTCGAGTAATCACGTCACACACTCTCGAGAAAGAACTAAATAAAAGAGAATGTAATGGTTAAGTTTGCTTACACAATTTACTTTTGATAAACAACACCATAGCCAGTCGACGAGGATGAAAACCAGTTACTATACCTGGTTGCAGACGTCCTTTCGCTTACTCTGAAACCTTCCTATAAGATGCGGATATGCCCCAATGCGTGAAAATAAGCACGATGACGTTGACGTTTGCTAATGCATTGATGGCGTCTCCTAATATGATAATTTGTACACTGTCATAGACGACTGTGTGTAATTCACGAGACCAACCGTTTCCTCGGTTGGCCACACAAATGCGCAATTCTCAAATCTAAGCCTACTTTACCGATCTTCGTATACAAGTCGTTTGCCACCCTTACAATTTGACGAAAGGTGTGGCCTTTGTGCATTTGGTAATAAGTGCTGTCTTTGGATATATATGCCTGATAATTAATATTTATGCACAAACATGTTGTCCATTTGTTTAAAATTTTCACGGACATTCGATTTTTCGACTGCTGTTGTCGTCCTCGAGAGTGTCCGCTTGCGCCAAAACCCCTCGAGCAGAATACAAAACAAATTTTACAACCTAAACACACAAGCCTGCAATCCAATTGACAAGATTAAGGCAACAAGAGTACGCGGAATTCCAGACAGCGAATTATTTCTCTTGTGATTTACAGTATGAGTACTAGTAGCAGGACATTCACAATTGCACCAGCTGCGTTTTAGGGACAACAAGCACAGCGTTTTCTGGCCGAATTTGGGAGTTGCCGTTGTAGATACTTGTATAAAGTGTTCCAATATCTGCAACTAGTCTAAGGTAGAGAGGCGGATTGCATTTCTTTAAATGATTGCATTGTTTACAATTTTCTCAAATAATATTAAACTACAAAGAGCTTATCACTAATTTTCGTTTTATAAATCTAACGTTTTAACGATCTGTAATAGAGAATAGATTTTTGTACGCCATGTCGGTCTGTTTTCTTTAAACGGGGCAGTTTATTTATTGGAAATTCTCATACAAACTTGCAAGCAATGAGACGCGTATATTAATTTTCCAACATCCCACCTACCGGTTTCATTCACAAGGATGTTAACGAAGCAGAATATTTTACACTCAGTCAAATCTTGGAACATCGCTTTAAATCAAAATATTATTCTAGGAGTTCACAGAAAGCAGCGCGACAGTTGCATATGTATAAAAATTAAATAAAGTTGTAAAAGGCCACTATTCTGAATACGGATTTATTCCTTGTTTTTTCTGAAGATTTTGTCTTGGCTCATATGGAAGTGTGCGTTTTTACGCATAGGATGAGCCGTTTTCTATTCAATCAGCTGAGGTATTGAAACTTGCCGCGTGTGCAAGGCATTTTTATTTCACGAAAGTGTCAACTAATTTTTTACTATCCTGCATCATCGCTGGCGGAATAAAATCGTCAGGCGTCTTTAGGCTTATGCAGGGCCGAATAGTTCGGACAAAATTTCAAAAAGGCTGCCTAGAGCACGTTTTGATATGCGTGCACTTTAGGCAAGTGGTGAACATTCCTAACCCAACCACACGCCATGTGCTTATATTTTTCCAGATGACAAAATTTCTGCACGCCATTTTGACAATGTTTCTTCGAATAAGAGACAAAGGCTAGAAAATAACAGAGATATTTCGCCAGTGTAAAAGACAGACTTATTCATTTTATAGGGCAATGGACCAATAATATTTAAGTTAAGGGACGTGCAAGGGGAATTTGACTCACTGGTAACGAGTACCTGAACAGCGAGACAGACAGTGGCTTCGAAAAATACAGATATCAGATACTGACGAAATTGACTATGTAAAAATGATCATAAATGACGGGGATATAAACTAAATTGTCCACTGATCGTCAGCTTTTTACCATGTAAATGGCACCTAGGTTGCCTTTTTAATAAATCGCTGAACGTTCAAGCGATTTTCGCAATTTATTTTGTTTATTACTTGGATATTCTAATTTTGAAACTTTTTTACTGTTTAAGCCTGTCGAAGTTTATAATTTTAAATTGTCAACGTAACCGTAAATTACGTTAAATTTAAGATGCTTCGGCAACTAAGCACGAATGTATTTGTTTAAACTTTGATACAGTATTGATGATTTGCATTTTCCTGGAAAGCATTGCGCAAGTAACCAGCCAATATAAGCATGATACTCTGGTTGCTTGTGGCTATGCAAACTGGTTTCCGTCGTGTGCACGTCCCTGTGGAATGAAAGAAGGAATAACAAATATCATAAAAACGAGAAGCATTAACTGCAAATAAAAAGCTGAAAATAATTGTCCGTTGTTTTGGTAAATCTAAAAGATAAATGACATAATTTGCGAGACCTTATTCTTGCAAATCCTTGTCGTTAATAGAGGGATATACGATAGCCAGACTTATCGTGGTATGAACAACTAACTCCGCCATTTAAGGGAACACCGAACTTTGCGCCTACCGAAATTATCTCGGTCTTTGACTGTTTTCCGGAATGTCAGCAATGTAATCATCGCAGTGTGCTGAATCACTTCGTTTTCAGAAATCGTCACCTAGTAAATATCAACTCTGTCGACCTGATTGTATCGAAACTTGCAGAAGCACTCATACGAGACAGAGAAGACGCGTCTAAAATTTTCTGAATTCAACGTTGCTTCTAAAGCATTAAAATATAACCACAAGTACAGGAATCAGACGTGTACGATCTTGGAAATTTTCTTGGACGCAAATGCCTACTGGCCCTTTGATTAACGACATAACCAAGCAGAAGACGGAGCGACGCGTTTCGCTAATTTTGTCAGAATTTGATTTGTGTGCGCCTTCAGTAGCTTTAAAAATGCAGACGCATTGTCCATGTTATTGTGCATGTGAGATTTCCTTTTCGGGGACGCATTTTTTCAAATTCAAACAGATTTTGTCAATGTCGATAGTGCGTACACGTTTGCATGAGGGGCTTAAGCGGATAATTTATTTGAATGAGGAATTTTGGCAAACACCCAATAAATTATTTGGGAAACATGTGCGCATATAAAGCATGGATTTCGCAAAAGTAGGTCTTAAACCGCAAAGAGTTACCATTTTAAGTATATATTTGGTAAACATTCCGAAGAATTAAGAATTTACAAATGTGGCTATTGAGCCATTTAATGCAAATTCGTAAACGGAATTGCGCTGCAAAATGCCTATGTTTTAGAAATAAAACCTTCTGAATTGTCATGGAAATGTCAAGAAATTGCCGTCAGATTTCAAAGTGTTATTAAAGAGTCCTATTTCTTCGATAATACTAGACATTCTTGGTCGATGAGTTTTGATAACCTTATCCAAAGTTATTTGCATGTTTGAATCAGTTGTTTTAACGGGTGTGTGTCGGACAAAAATTATGTGAACTTCTTCATGGAACCTGAAGACCGAATCTGATGTGAGAGTTTTCAGACAACTTTAACGTTACACATTTTTCAGGCTCAACTAGTCTTTTCAAAAAAATGTCTTTTTTGTACAGAAATTGTGTTTGCGTAATTTTATCAAGCAACAAGTTTAAAATTTTGAGCGAACATATAGGTTGCGGTATATCTGAGCAATTTCCTATGTTACTTCCTGTCCTACACTTTGGTGGCGCATTTAACTGTGCTTTTTATTATACAAAGTGTAATGTACTCTTAATAGTTTTACTGAACAGAGCTTGCCGGACTTTAAAATTGATTTTCTGACTCATGTTAACCGTCAAAATCAAACTGCTAAGAAAAGGTTATTTTAACAGTATCAGGTGTGTTGTCGGTTTTTAGAAGTCATCATAGCAGATCTGTGTGATCTGAGATCCTTAAATATAAAAATAACGCACATAAGTTATCCTTCGTTTAAATAGGCTGAAATTGTTTTACCGTTTGAAAAATGTTACTTATTGCACAGGCCTAACCACTACCGAGTAGTTAATTTTAGTTTTAACTATATGAAACATTATCTGGCATGCAGTCTAGGTTCCGCACGCACCCAATTCAGAAACGAAACGACCAAAACTAACAATTTCATCAAAATATCAGTATTTATATGAGTACTGCATCAAGCCATCATAATTGTAAAACGAGGAAAAACAGCATAAGTGGCCTCAATATTATGGGAAGGGCATGCTTTTATGTTAATGACAGAAAACTTTTAATTTTGTTGAGGAGCATGAACAAAACGGCCGAAAATGTCATCATTGCTCTTGGCTTTGCAGTGTGAAATACTAAGCATACAGAAATGTGTTAAGGAGTTACAGTATCAAAGCATTCCTTAAAGAGGCAACTTATGAGAGAAAGCATATTCGTTGTTCACTTTCGTTATGGTCGTCCATTTTATAAAAAAATGAAGATTCATGTTTGAGTAATCTTTCAAATGTGACCTAAATGACCTTTCACAAGAAAACGAGCGCCCCATTACTCGCTATTTCGGTAAATGCTCTCATGAGGTATCTTATTTTAAAGTTTCTAACGGATACACAAAAAGAAATCTGTCTTTATTGACGAAAGAACAAAAGACTGAAAATCCTTAAGTATTTAAGAATATTTCGATGTCGGTCTGAAAATCATAATAAACTGAAACAAAATAAAATTATCGAGTTGATTTTTCGAAAGAAACGCTCTCTGTATAAACAAAAAACCCAATTTTAGGTTTGTTTGGCTTGGCAGCATGTAACCTTACGAAAACGTTTGTTACTTTGACGACCCTATCGGTGAAATAAAGCGATTCCCCGCTTCTAATAAAACCACATTTTTTAATTTAAAATTCAAGCACACTATGAATTCTCGGAAAATTGTTTTTGAACCTATACTCAGACTTAAGGCTGTCCGCAAATTACCAAAACCTTAACTTACACTAACGTTAAATGCTGCTTATATGTAAACTGTATTAAGCATAATTTTTAACCTTTGTTGCATTTGTGCTTTTATAGTTACGACGTCCGTTGTAGGAGAAGACAGTCTATACATTCGAAGACGAAGTCTACTAAATTAAAATCACTTTTGACTTTTCCGAGATTTTGCCTTTTATTAGAAAATCACCATTTCGGAGTAATGCAACACTGCCTTTGATATTTCTTTTGTGTTAAAGTTTTTACGGTTGTGCTTAATTAACATAGACATGGGATCCATGCAATGGTATCGTTTTGTGAGAGATTAGTATGCACCAGTAAATTTTGACAACTTTCGTGAACTAGGTAACGTATTATAAATGACTGAATATCTACGCATATTTGGATGAACAATTTAATCAGTGTGATCACAAAACAGTTGCAAGTGATAATACCTATGCGAGACTGAAGGCAAGATTTGGAATTTTGAAAACGTTACTTCTAACAGCATATGTGCGTTGTTTAGAAGGCATATGCGTAAGTTTTAAGAAGGGGATTTCATAGACGCAGATCAACGAGTAAAATTTAAAACGCGTTTCGTACAATTTTCGGGTTGGCTTTAGAGCGTCGTAATTTTAGAATATTAGCAATCCGCCAGAGTATAGTTCGTCTCAAAAAAATTGCCTGTCCTATCTTTAAGTAATGTTTTGGCTAGATGTGTGTATGAAGTCTCACGTAAATCAAACTGAAACCAGTCACCTGTAATACGGGACCGGTGGTAATAGGGCGTATAAGAATGCTGACTTGTTTAACAAAAACAGCAAAGTTTTAACATTTCGGTTTAACTGGCAGACGTCTACAGCCCATCTAACAATACTTAGAATGTTTTTTGCTGTTCGACAGTTACCTATGCCAAACGTTTTTTTGTAAATGAGCTTATATTTTACTTAGACATTACGCATGGGGAACGCAGAACAATGAACAGATATAGACATTTCAGCGACATAAACTCCTCGGACCGGTAGAGGTCAACGACTGTCAGCCTGTCGTCGAAAGACGCACCGAATAACAGCAACTCCTACAAATAGTGTGGAAGGTTTTCTGTAGTTAACCCTTACCCCGCCCATATACATACCACTTAGCTAATAATGCAATAAGTGATTTTGACAAGATAAGAAACAAAATTTGCACTTTTGCCAACTAATTTTGCAGTGACAATTAGCATTTTGCCTTGCAAAAGTGAAGCACCTTGCGATTTCGGTGATGGGGCAAATGCCTTTGATTTACGAGAGTTCGAGTAGAACGCATCCTTGATGCAAATTTGGCCGTCAACCCTACTGATCTAGTATTTACGTTATTTTTGTTATATCGAATGCTTGCAAAACGATGCTCTCTAATTTGAAGGTAAAAGGCATGCGGAGGAACAACCAGGTTGTCAACAGTACTGTTAATGCCTACATGACAGGTTTGTGCGTTGATTTTGACGATGTCCGCGTGTGCTCTACAGCATGCTGGAGGCGACGAGGGTGATTTCCCGTGATCTAGTTCATGGTACTGACAGACTTGCGCAGCATCTACTGCACTCGCCCTTTCCCGTTCCTCTCGGACCTGTCAGGAATACCGGAGCTAGTATAGAGTGTAAGTAACTGATGCTACTTATGCCAAGACTTGATTGGCAGGCCGACCCGTAGTATTACTGCTAACAGGCATAGTTTCTGGCATCTCTTTAGGAAAATATGAATAAGGACAGGCAATCGCGTGGGTAGAATGATTAAGTATAAAGTATTACCACGATGCTGGAAAATCAGACGAACTTTAATAGGTAATAAGTTAAGGGGTGAATGACGCAAAGTTGTTGCTGTTATCTCCTAATGGAGGACAGCAAACCTGAAGTGATTAGCTAAAGAGAAGTTACCGTTGGAGGCAATTACTCTGGAAAAAGTCGTTTAAGTATTATATGTGCATAAAATCGCACGTGATTTCTCGATTCAAACCCACAGAAGCCTTTTTGTTATGATTTTCACACGCACTGGTGAACCACGACTGGCTTTTTCCATTTAGTCAGTGTCAAGTGCATGCCAAGGTAATACCGGCAGTGCGGGTTACATTGTGTATGCTTTGCCATGTTCAGATAGCCGGATGGTGGAAGATCAAAGGAGTGGAGATTAAAGGTTATACTGGTGACCCCATCCCTACGGCTTACCACGGTATTCCTCATTATGATATATCAGACACGGCATAGAAATCTACCAACTGACTGGGTATCGCGTGTCTGTGATAAGGATGACTGTCTGGCGGTCTTAAGGCGGACAGGCTGCAGCGGTCCCATTCTAGTGTGGTCCCCTGTAGTTACCTCACGAGTTTGAGCTCTCAGTCATATCCCTCTGGTGAAAACTAAAACCATTATACGTGGACCAGATCCTTAGTAATACGGTAGGTGGACTGTTTAACATTGTAAATTACCGCGTCGGAGTCCGTAGACGATGGTCCTAATTTTTTTGCTACCGGTGCGTTGGGGCGAAAGCAGTTTGACAGATACTACACGAGTCGCTGTCCTGTGTTCACCATGTAGTGGAGCACCTTCTGAATATTATTGCATCCGTCGACCAAGATAACCAATAGATCATTTATCTGAACCTACTTTTAATAGGAAAGCGTATTTTATGCTAAATCTGGTCTTACCGAAAGATGGTCAATTAACAGTTTGGTTTGGCTTTCAGGGTTTAAATTCCAGCTCGCGTGGAACGAATGCAATTTAGTAGCGTAGTGTTCGATTTTAACCGCAAGACACACGTAGATTGACCATGATTGACCACGTAGATTGACCATGATTGACCATAGACTGTAGAAGAGTTGTGTAGTCTCTCCACTGTCAAAAGTTATGATACACGTATTATAAGTCTTATTATTTATAAGTTAGCCTCTATACCGGCTTCAGAATTCACGACTTCAAGTTTAGACTCTAAGTTGGTTATTTTTGCAAACAAACATTGCAATTCTCATTGTTCAATAAAATTAAGGCGTCGCGTTAAGCAAAGCATTTAAGATCTCAAACATGGCGAGTCATATATTGCTGTTGATATTAGATATATGGTCATTTTTTACACTCAGTGCTGGTTGCGGAAGAAGGTAACTCTGGTGAAATTTTTTATTACGTCAAATCTTTATCTGCGTGCTCACTCAGCCAGCGTCAAAAATTGGGTTCCGGAAGACTGTTGTAAGCGTTCCTTTTTCAAGTTCATTGCAAAATAAAAATGCGCTTACTTATTATATTGAGCTTCCGTTTAATCAATGCAGCTGTCCTATAATTTATTGTAGTAGACAAATCATATATTTTAATCAGCTATAACAAGAATGAAACAATAACCAACAAGGAAAACTGAGCGTATCCACACTATACAAAGCGCACATCTCAAACCTGCAAATTTCGTCTATTTTTCGGTGACGTGAATGGGCTAGAACAATTTTCAGTTTAGTTCAATATTAAATTAAGGGAGGCTTATTTCAGTTAGGGGAAAAATCGCAAAAGGGCAAAATTCCAACCCCATGTTTGGTGTAATGCTTTGCTTATAGATATTCTGAATATATATATAGTGATGAACTTAGGTAAAGTGAGCCAGAATATATTACAACTAAAACTGTAAAAATTAACTAGTAAATTTTTTCTGCGAACGTCTACTTCAAGATTAGCTATTTGATAGCCTTAAAGAACAACAGCACGTCCCAATTATGACAAACGTGTTAACTGGCTTAATGGTTCTCTAATAATGCGGAAAATGAAACAATTATTTGGCAAAGCGCACAAACTCGAGTAGTCAGGTATAGTACGGGATATTGCAAACATAAATATGGAGCGAAATGTCTGAAATAACGTGCTCATATTTTTATATTCACGAGAAGAAACGTTTCATATAGTTTGTCGTTAAGCTTTATCATGGATCACTATAAATTTACACTGATCGGCATTTCTTGTCTGTTTTAAAGTAGACAAATTCATGGCTCCATCGTCAACCTAACAAAATGTCTAAAACAAATCGATGATCAATATGCGGTGTATTTTTACAGGAAGTGTTTGCTGCTGCAATGTTGCCTCGACCCGCAAGCCTGCGAACTGCCTGGTTTGAGATTTTGAGTCAACTGATGTGACGGCCATGTAGCGGCCGCTTTATGTTTTTCGCTTTGTGCTAAATACCATTAGAAAGTGTTTCGCGTACGACGTGTCCGTATTTATTAATTCTATCTCTCGATCTCTCCCTCTCCGTTGTTTGTCATTGTTTTTAGTGAAAACTGGCCGTGTTCATTGTTGGAATTCTTATTAACTTACGCTGTAATGCCAGCTGTCCTCTGCCGCAACTGACCGATCTAACTGACACATTTAGACGAGTGGATGCTTCTTTGATCCACCTGGCTATGACCTAGTTCGCTCTTTTTTTTCTGGTCATGCATTCCATGCATTCCTGAACCACCACCAAACGTGGGGTAGCATATGGATGACGGTTCAACAGGCCAGAAACGGGATTTACGCTATAACGCAAGGCACAAGAACACGAGTCTGTTCTGTAACTCTAACGGTGTACGCATCTCCGACGAAGTTGATCGCAACCGACGGGACAATGTGCTCGTGGAAGAGTGTTTGAACTAGTGGTCACGAGTGCGAATACCAAGTGCTCCAGATCTGAATAAAAGTATGCCTGTCGACGGCCGAATATTTGCTTTAGTCTGCCTTGTCCCGCGCGGTAATCTTCTTTTGCCAGCATCTACGAAGATCCAAACTGTAGTCTTTGGATCAGCACAGCTAATTCAGTATTCACCCGCGTTTATAGTTCTCCAGTAAAATGTTCTTCGAACAAGGGAACGGTTAGATGGAATGCTTTATAAACTACTTCTGAATGTTAAGTATTCACGTTCTAAAGTTAGAGATTAATTGTCTTTATTAACCTCAAAGCCATTAGTGTACGAAGGCATCGTTATCTAATCTGCAGATTCACGAATGAGACAGACTAAACGCCCAGCAAACAGCCATCCAGTAAACTGAAAATTACTGTCATGCTAGGTAATGTAACCTAGTAACGCTTCTACTAATTCACTGTACGCTGATCTGCCTTTCCTTCAATTGTGGTTTATTGTCCGTGTCACCGTAACGCCAGATGCAAAAAAGTCTGTACTCTACCCATTAACTGTCAATTCTCTGAATTTTGTTGAATCTGAATGAAAGCAAATGGGAACTGCACTACGATGACAATCTGGACGTGGTTCCGGTAAATTCAATCAGAATGACACGCTCAGTGGTCAAACTGACGCCAACCAGGTTTCCCAGTCGCCATTTTGTTTTTGACGGCCAAAGAACTGTCCGACTAGAGATTTCGTTTTTTTGCATAGATTTAACTGAAACAGTCAGGTAGGGTTTACTTCCAAAGACGGCACAATTTTGCCAAATTCACTTTTGAACTAAATGTGCCTAATGCTTATTCGGTCTGAAGGGCAGGTTTTCAGTTTGGCATGGTGCGGTGAAGCATACTGAAATAACAGGCTCTGATTTTCAATGTCATTATATCAAATATTCGTTCGACAGAAAATCATTTGCACGCCGTTAGGCATGAATTGGTACTCATGGCAATATTCAGAGGCGCAAAATCAAACGAGGTTTTAAAGTGAAGATCATGGGAGCTCAAAAAGATTGCAAATATGTTTGGTTCTCCAGTCATTAAATGCAATCTATGCGTTATTTCGTCAACGACAAAAACTTTGCGCACAGAGCAAAAATGAAACCTCTCGTAAGTTTTAAAGATGTATTATTTGCTTAACACTTTTTGGCAGCATTTTATAAAATTATAAGTGTCATCTCGTGAGTGCGATTCTAAAATAGGAGTACTAGAACCTGCCAAAGTGGCTTGAGGTACTTATCTTCCTCTTAGCTCCTTCTCGTAATTCAGTTGGAAGAAAAATATCACCTTGGAGGTTGGATGAAGGCTCTCCGTGTCCTTATTACATCGCGCGCTATCAAACATACCTTTAAAGTACTTAATGAACCCTCGGAAAAGGATTCTTAAAGCAGTGAGAAATTACCATCATCCAGGCTGGGTTTTCTTAAAACTTGTTTTTACAAGATATTAAAGGTAAACATTATATTTATTTATAATTTGCAGTCTCTGAGGTTCAGTGCAAATTGCTAACTTGAGATTTATTAAAATTTTAAAATCAATTTTTTCCGTAAATCTCAAAATTTCAAAATCATTACTTGTAAACAAATGAGTCAAGTTCGTTGGAATGAAATCTTTTCTGGCTTTTTGCGAAATTCAATACAAATATTTCGCCCAACGACCGCCAGTTTCAGCAAAATAAATATAACATTTTCCATTCTGCTTGTAGGTCATTAGGATATACAAACTGATTGCTTTGTCGGCCGAAGGTGTCGAACGCTATATAAAAACGTGGACGCATTTTTTTACCGATCTTATGCCGTTTCACAATACAGTTATGAGTAACTCGTCCAACCAGTGGGTCCCAAATTGCTTACAATTCTTACCTTGCACATGTATTGGATTCGATTTGTCAAATGACTGTCTTCGTTCAGCACAGTGCAGAAAGCCATCTGAGGTATTCGATGAGGTTTTATCTATGTTCATGTGCAGCAAATATGCTATTTCATGAAGTATAAACCAAAGTTCTGAAATATGTTCTAAAATTGAATAACTTCCTGAGCAGGGCTGTCATATTAATTATCTTGTCTTAAAATGCTAACTCATTCCAGTCTCGGCGGGATGCTTCTTACCGATTGCCTGAAAAAACTAAATATTGTATAAAATGACTACGTAAGATAGTAATTTCTAATGTTTTTGCCAGATCAGATATATTGTATAAAACGCCCAAGAATATTTTTATTTTATTCAATTGATGGTTACTAATGTCCTTTTTAAATAATATATTTAGAAAAATTATCTAGGGGTTTGAGAAGGCCTTCTCACCTCCTGGAGAATTCAGGAGGTAAAATGTCTTTGTACTTGCATTTAGGGTTTCCGAACTGCAGGCTATGTACTTTAATAGTAAATAATGCCGTACCTTAACGCAACTGTTGTAATGCCGGCATAAAATTTTCATGAAATTTTGCAACGGACGTTTCCCATATGGCCTAATTTATGAGCAGCATTAATAAATGTGTCGACGTGGTGCTGCATGAGTGACTATTTCACGACATCGACTTTTCGTCATGTAAAAAAACCTAAAAAAATAACTTGCTATCAAAAGGGTAAGACAGAGGACACATTTGCTCGTATGTTCTGCATAATGTATATGAATTTACAAGGGTAGCAAAGATCATTGTGAAGAACGCGTACTACCTGCGTAGTCAACTTGTCCGAATAAAATCTCATAGGCGGTGGAAAAAAAGCGTTTTCAAGAGCCGGCATCCCGACGTGACTGGAACTATGCTGAGACATAAAGTGCGTGACCGATCTCATGAAATGTTGGCCGAAATTCTGAAATGTGTTTTCGATTAGGAGAGATTACTTATGTGGTGTTGTAATATTGATTGGCATACAGCATAATCTTATGGCATTTCGGACTCATCAGGATGTCAGCTTTTGGATACATTCCTATCTAACCTTCTGCAGACACCGCGATCAGCAAAAAATGACTACATAAGTGGCATGCATTTTTCCTATTGATTTTAGACGGTCTTATAAATTCAAGTATATTTTATAGAAAAGGTACGCTAAAATATGCCTTATTTTGCTTGTACGGTAGAAGACCACATTGTCTCCATATTTTATACCTGAAGAAAGCGTGTATCTAGGTTTCAAAAGTTTCTTATTACGAGATTTTCAAGACCATGCGATGTCCATGTATACAACATCATAAATGTCCGTTTACCAACGCTTTTCATGAAATGTATAACACAGTCCGAATCCCAGATATGAACGTCAGCAGTCTGACCGCGTTTGTAGGTTGATTAGAAAATGGATCTGGCGCACTCACTGGCGTGGCATGAAAAACTCCATATAGGCGCACAGCAGACCCCAAAACACCAGCACACGTTGTGCATGCTTTAGCCTAACACGTTCTCACATTCCATGTTTTGCCCAAAGTGAACACGTCGGCAATCACTGTCTGTTAATTAGAGCCATTTCTTAACGTACTGAAAGCGTGTGACCGAGCATGGCTATGCACTTTTCATATATATATATATATATTCATGTTTGTGCCGATAAAAGTAAGTTCTGTCTGAGTGTCTTACGACAGTGCAGGCAAATAAAAACTACCCGAAGGGGTGATGACAGACTTGACGTAGGTGCTGGCGTCACATCACTTACTACCTTAAAACCCAGTACCAAATGCTGGCAGGCTTGGACGGCAGTTTGGAGAGTGGAAGATGAAGGAGAGAGTAAGGAATCCATCCAAGTGATTTTATTCTCCACTTGAATAACTCCGACGGACTTCAACATAAGATGAAGTGCCATATATAGTGGCCTGACAGGTTACCAACGGAAAAAAACATCTTGGTGATTCTCAAGTCTCATAATCAAGCTGCATTGGCTTCAACTTTCGTGGTTGGCTCCAACAGCACACTTACCCACGTGATCTCTAAACCGCCTCCTATAAAAGAAGAGTACATGCCCTGACGGCCACATTGTGTGTTTGGCACACGTAGAGAGACCGTTTTATTCTACCAGTCACCGTATCCTATCCCGTCTGCGATTGCTCTGACACTGTCTTGCAACCGTCGTCAAATGGATGAGAGAGGGAAGATTGAGTTAGTTTTGTGCATGCCTGTCGTACTGTTAACGCATGAATTGTACATAGGGGATGATGAAACTAAACCACTTGCAGAAGTCTGGCAGCACGTTGTTTAGCTCTGGAGTGAACATGTCCCAAAACTATGTAAGGTATTTGTAAGGTATGTATAATGTAATGTAATATAATGTAATGTAATGCATGTATCTGTAAGGTATTTCTCTGCTTTCCGACATTCCTTTCCTGTAGGCGTTAATGTATGACTAGAAACACCCAATCCGATGGGCGAATGTGCGAATTAGCGGATAGTCTAAAAATATACCTTGCTAAGCTAGTAGCCATTTGACTGTGAGGCGAAATAAGAGTGCTTGAGTTTGCTTGGAACGTTCAGTTCGGAGGTAGCATTTTGTCATTGTGTCACCTTATTACTGTCATGACTAGAAAATGATTTGGACAATTATTGTAGTCAACCCCGTGAAATCAAAGTTCAGTTTCCTGCACGAATTATAATCAATGAAAAATGCTTCAATACGGTAGTCCATATCAAGCATAATGAAACAAGTATGTGCCGGTGCCCTTAGAGATCAGTTTGTGTCCTCCGAATCCTTGGAGACATCCGCCTTCGTCTTGTGCATTATGCAGCCAGGATCAGCGTTGTCTCAGACTCTTAATATTTGCGTTTTTATTTACCGCTGCTTAGGTTGCTAGTTTAATATCATAACTGTGAACTAAAAACGCACGTTTTATTGACTTTTTCGGAGATTTTATGCTTCACTTGGGAACGCGGCTGATCCTCCTGCGTCAGTAGGCAGCCAACGGGAACCAAGGGGTTTCCATAAAGGGCAAAACATGCGTGCAAGAACAAAACGCCTGAGTCTCCGTCCGTAATCGGGGTCATTTAAAAGAATGCGACTCAAAAGTCTTGGCAAAGAGGATTTCTTGTCCCAGATATGTTGAAAAACCCATCAGGTCCTTATGCGCATTGTTCACGAAAGTGAAAGATTGTAGATTGACACAAACGAAAAAAACGCTATCTGAATCATTAGCTTGTGAAGGTTACATTTCTTAGAAAAAACGCGCCAGTTTCGGGCGTAAAAAGTGACAGGTTCGAACAATGTAAACTTTTGCATTTTAAAAAGAAACAAAAATATCATGCTCGTTTCATTGTTAAGCACAATATAAATATTTTGTTTGCATAGATCGTTACAGAATGCGCTATTCTCGGTGACAAATCGCGCACATGAAGGGCTTTTATAGATATTTTAAATGTCTTCGAAGTTCCGAGTTCGTTTAAGAACCATAGGAATATAGTTTGCTCTGTAATAGGATGAGAATGCTACGTTTACTGGTCTGCTACTCGGGAGGCAGAATTAATTTTATCCTCGGAAATTCAGAAATAAAATCTGCCCATGTGATTTTAAACCGACTGTAAAAGGGACAGATGAAACAGTATTTACAGCAGGAAAACAGTTTTGCAAACATTTCTGGGTCGTTTGATAGTGTCAAAGCGCACTTTATGAACTTGCTCGTAAAACGTGACCGTGGTCTTAGTCCACGCGGATCCAGCTAGACAAATTTAGTAGCTTACAATTCACTGTTTAGACACGAAAACTGTCAATGAGATGGGACGTGGGCAATTGCGTTTTTGTAGAATCTGGAAACATTATGTTTCTGGGCAACCTCGCATATGCAAGTAGTGGACGTGAGAGCATATTTAAAAGGTTGTTCAGTCTCTTTAATTTAGATGTTTATTCTGAGGAATTTCTAGATCACCCTCGAAGTAAAAACATATGGGATTTTTCTGCATTGAAAAAAGTCCAATCTACAATTATTCAAAATTATAAAATATGTTTTCGGTCCTAGAATGATAATATAGGCAGGTTTGTAGTATTATGCCGGATGCAGCTTTATTTTTAATCATTTTAATTGCGCGGAATGCTGACTCTTGAACTAGTTTCTTTTACGCTATCTGTTAAAACTAAACTTTGGTTAAAAATAATCCCATAAGTATTGCAGGTCTATCGACTGATTCTTAAAGTCTACATAAATACAGTTATATTATATGGAAGCCTACACCCCACGTATGTTTTCCTGTAGTTATTAGGTAGCAGACTATATTTCTTCCACATGTTCAACATAAAGAAGAGTATTCTCTGGAATTTAAAAGTTTTTATTTAGAGATTTTTAGGACCGTGATGTGCCTTTTCATAGACCATCGCGGCAGCAGGTTTATTAACGCTAAGTACAAAGTATATAATCCTATCTGTATTCACTGCACCAAATTACCGGTCACATTTGACAACTATCGTATAACAAAGAGAGGTCTGTGACAGTTCGGTGACGTTATGTACATGCCACGTCGTTTTTAAGTCAGCAAGTTAAGTGTTGTTTTAGTTGTGGCAAATAATCTTTTGGAACTTTTTAAAAAAGCTTTGAAAAACCAAATTATGTTCTTTATTTGAATGAAGACTTTTCAGGACAAGCCATTCGTGACCAAGTTAATTTACGATGGAGTATTTTATGAATGTTTTCTATAAAAGATACTAAAATATAAAAATACATTGACAATCAACGTTGATGTTCATGCTATAGCATTTAAGAAGTCATCTGAACGAGGTGCCATTTTTGCAGAGCGGCAAAATGAGGGTCTTCCCAAAGCCGATTGCGCTTCCAGATAACTAGCATTACAAAGCCACTTAAGTATTTATTTTTGAAAAGAAAACATGTTTAATGGCTTCGGTTGCCATTTTATGAGAGAGCACATCAAGTGTTATATTTTATCTGCAAGTACTTAAAATGATGGGTATTCTGTAGCTGCTTGCAATTCCTTATAAGAAACGCCGTTTATTAATTTAAGTCAGTCCACGTTGGATTTCATAGTTCGTTTGAAATGGAAGCAGTGTGAAGACCTACTGGCAGGGCAAGCAAGAAAAAAACGCTCGAAACAAACATCAAAGAAAGTAAAACGCTTGATATGCTGTGCTTGTTTGCATGAAGTTGTAAATGAATCCCAACTTGTAAAATAGTCATCTATTGAAACCGTTTGCTTTAGAAATGAACAATCTTATCCCGTATGTTTTGTCTAGGAACTACATGCGCACCGGTAATCTCTATTTTTCATGAAATTTCGCCCCTATCGTGACAAACGAAACGTCGCAAATAGATAATCCACACAGATGACAAGATTGGAGAATTGTTTCGGGCGTGTATTCTGTAGCCTCCATGTTCAAACTAATTTCTTTATAGAAAACCTTGCAGAAACGATGTCTTGCGCTAATGACCCATATGTAATTTACCATAATGAAATCAGTAATGCCTGTGGCCAACTGCATCGGGTTTTAAACAAACCACAATTTCTTTTTATTTCACTTTATAGTCCACTGTGTACACAAGGAAGACAACAAAATTCTTTAAAATTTCGCGTATAGTCAACCCAGAGTGACTGCCCAGTTACAGACAACAGTTCACCCAAATGGACGATATTGTAGCATTGACTTATCCTCCCACTCACGAAGTCGACTGGCTATAAGACATATCCCGAGCTTTTAACTGCCGACTTGCATGAAAAATAAATTGTACTCAATTTATTCCTTTTTTTCGCCAAATTGCTTTGAGACAGAAGTTCTCTACTGTCGCATTTTACTGCGAGAGGTTTATGCAGATTTCGAAATGCACATCATCACCTCCACCTCCACCGTCAGACTGGGGCTACATCTGCCGACGAAAGGAGTGCAAACGCAAATCCGGAGGAAACGGGACACCGGAAGTGGACAGCCTTAGAGCAAAGACCAAAACGGCTGACTGGTTACCGCACTCAGATAGATGGAGGCGCAACGTGCTGTCTGAGGCGACGCACCCAGAATACGTCCATTAGGATTAACGTGCGTTTCAGTGACAACAAGACCGCAGTGTGCACCGCGCTGAGTTGCCTCAGAGGGGACTATATGCCTGTGATTGTGGGCGGGTCAGGCGTTTTTGGCTGTACATATCTCACGCAGATGTTTCCGGAGGTGCATACGGGGGGGGCGGGAGAGCAGCCCTGATGGGTCGCGAACAGGCAGACAGAGGGGTCGGAGGTGGGCGGGGAGAGGGGGAGAGGACTGAAGGACTGAAAAAGCAGTATTTATGCGTCCGGTATGCCGCTGCCAGTACTCACCGGATAGACCTGGGTGAGGTCCATTCTAGTGTTAGTGCGTTGAAACAATCAGTGCGCATTTTTTGTGCAATGCAAGTTCAACGCCCACTATCACACCCGCTAAAATGGTTGTGCTATTCGCTAGTCTCTTTATGCGGGCATTGCAGTATCCCATTAAGAAAGCCGTCGAGGATAATTAGGCATGCTTTGGCTAGTCGAGTACATGGGTGAGTGGGGTGGCTAAGTGCGCGCAAATCTCCATTTCTCTAGAGGTAAATCTTTTATTTCTTCAGCAATGATTTAAAAAGGTGGTTTAGGAAACGGTTTTCGCTTTGCCGTCGTTACGGTCCCCAAAATGCAGTGCTGTTTTTAAGGAAAGTGGGAAAGTGGTTTGGCAATTGTTTCTAACGATTTTTTTTAACGATGTGTGGTAAAGATGAAGTCATTCACGTCAGGGAAGCTATTACTTGAAAATATTTTCCAATGACGCTGCGCCGTTCCCAAGTTGTTTTCGGTTTAACTGGGCTATAAGCCAAAGGACCATTCTTAAAATGCAATCGTATAGCGTTCTGGGTTGAAAGACGAAAGAAACTGAGTATAAATCTTGGTCTGTCACGCGCACGGAGTGGCTTACGGGGATTTAGTAATTTTGATGTCGTTTAGAGACAAAATACCATCAAAATATCTGCGGAGGCAATTGAGCACTAAGGTAGGGAATACAAATGTAGTATAAGGGCTTATTATAGATAACGAACTTGATAAATCACCTATCAGTAACAAGTTCTAACTTACAGGCATATTTTTCCCCTTAGCTTCTAAATAGCAATTGGACAATGAATTACCTCCACTATGCTGCCGCTAAAAATCTACAAAGGGAACGATATATGAGACCTAAACTTTTTGTCATCAAAGACGCACAACAAAATTTTGTGAACAGTTTTCAGCATCGTATGATGGTAAATTAAACTTGACAAAACCGTCTCTTGTCTTTGAAACAGTGTCAATTTTGTACACATAAAACAAGATAGATCGCAACACTTCGGTTGTTTTGAAGTCCATCTCAATGTGTGTATGTATGCTGGCTCAGGTAACTTACAGGTTTACTTTCCCTTCGTACATAAGGCCATTTTTAGTAATAGGTTTATTGTCATTGGTTATGCGTAGACCCTTGTGTGATTCGATCTGTGTAATGTCTGCCTATAGTGCACCTCTCTCCCCGAGAAGACAGAGTTCGGATATGGTAGCTTAAAGCAGGATGACGAACTTAGTGACGGTTATTAATACCTCTCATATTCACAAGTTTCTATATGCGCACGAATGTCCAGTGTTTTCGGCTGGACACTCAATCAGTAGATATTTCTATATCTTGATAAAGTCAGTCTTTTTAACGAAGGCTTCATTCTTTACCCCTCTGCGCGCGTTCCACACACGTAATGGCAGTTTCTTCCTGCTCGATTGAAAATGTGCAAACACTCCGAGTGTCTTCTAACCGAATCACCTGACATATATCGGGCTCTAAGCCAACGTGCTACACTTTTTATGGCTGCAAATATCAGTTACATAAATTGCGTCATTAAGGGCTGAGTGGAAACCACTGCGTCGAATCCTTAGCTACCTGCTATTTTTGTAATTGTATCCAAATGTCGGATAAAAATCGAGGAAATTGACAATATTCGTTTAAAAAATGTTTTCAGAGTGGCTTATGATGTTTAAATTACGCATTTGGTCTTAGAAAAGATGTCATCAATCTATGCCGTCCATAAGTGGGGCATTTGCCATCATCACCCGGGCTTCTGTGGACACATACCGTGGACAGATCCTTAAAATTGTTCCTCGAAAAAGTAACTATTTTTTGTGTGAATCGGGAACAGGAAATGGCAGCTGTTGGGCGCGACAACTGCTGTGGGTGTATGGGAGATAGATGTATTCCTGCAATTATCAGTCTGCAAAACCTAGGAACACTTCCTGCCAACGACGAGACCGGAGAGCCAGCAACAATGTAGATCGAAGGGATCATGAAAAGGAAGAAGAGATGTATGGGCAAAATGGGCGATAAGATATTTACCTCACGACAGCTGCTTCTATAAATAATGCAGATAGGTACATTTCTCGCCTATTCAAATCAGATTAAAACATGCACTGGATAGCTTAATCTTCGTGGTTGCGAAACCGCATGATGAGATGTGGAAGACTGTTATGTATATCCAAATTGATCGCTGGCCATTAAGTTAAATGGAACAAGTATGGTAGTACGAATCAGAAGGGACCATGATTTGCTGTAGGGTCGACATCTGGAGCCAATTTCAGGACCAAATGAACGCCGGATAATGAAAATAGGAGAGAGCAATAAAATCCTAGAAACTCATAATTACGTTTTCCTAATAGAAGGATCAGTTGTATGCATTAAGAACAGTAATATAAATCGAACCTTGCATAAGAAAAATAAATGCATTACACTGAATTTGTCTTTCCAACGCATTTCTCTGACACTATAGCAAGTCATTTAATTAAGCCGTTAACTGAATTAAACCAAATATTATGACAGTTTTGATTCGGTAAGCGTTTTCACCCTTCATACCAATTTAATAATGTACTTTTCAGACTTGTGATATATTATCATTATTTAAATTATTATTGTCCCTTTTTAGCAATGTCGCAGGTGTATAGAGGTGTTCTGAAAAGGTTATGACTGGCCATTCCAAAATTCCATTTTATGGGGTTACAAAAACGCAAACTAGATATCTGCGCAGAACAGAAAATCAGGTTATTCGATTTCGTTTACAAAAAGTGCAGTTACTTTATTAAAAATAAATAAATATCTGTCACAGTTTATTCGACATCTTTCATGATGTAATTTTTGCATATTCTAGACGCTTGCGTAACATTACAGTCTATCACAAGCGACATCGGTTCAAAAGGAATTATATTTGCTTGGAAAATATCTAGGTCACAAAGCACCGCGCAGGAGCTCCGTAAACGCATACGGGGAGATCATTTATCGAAGAGAACTAGTCTTAAGCCCATGTTACATGTGTGCAATGGCAGTATCTTATGAAGTCACAAGGATATGTTTCCACCAAAATTACATTGTGGTTGGGGGCCAATTGTATGCAGTGTTTAGAAACAGTCTTCATAATGTATGAAAATGACGTTTCTTGATGTGGCCAACTCCAACAGCTACTATAATAACTTTCATAATTTTTCATTTTTTTGGAAAAAAACTTTTTTACCACGCTTAAATAGTAGAACAAACGTCATGATTGCGTTGGTAGGTGAGATGTCTTGTAGTATAAGGCAAGTCGAGAAATTTTAAAACAAACTTTTGCCTCGACAAAATCTAAATTTGTCGTAACCTTACTTGTCGACCTAGTAAAGTGGTGATATTTGAACGGACGGTTGACAAAAAGCAACTCGATGCATGCCTCAGTATCATTGAAAAAGGTATAAGTACGAAATTCATTTCGGGACTTTTAGTGTGCATGATTTACTAAACACAACACGGAAAGAGCTGGAGTCTCCAAAGAAACCCGCTACTCTGATGAGTATATTTGGATCAGCATTGCTCACATTTCGGTAGCGATGAATCGCCGCTGTTTATGCATCCTAATTCATATCACCCAAAAATAAAATGACATTTAGATGATAGAATGGAACTATAGTTACAGCATGAAACGCTGGGACCCTAGAGATTAACGGTGGTCAGTATAGTAAACAATCATTCAGTTCGTAAAGAACGCTCACCGATGGTTCTTACGGAACTCACTCGTTCCGTTGTGCCTTACGGGCTCTCTCTCGAGCCCTATCAGCAGCCGCACAGCGGCGCATTATATAGGCAGTATGGTATTACCGACGAAGACAAGGGAGACTGGAATGGCCATTTTCGTTGGCCGGTCATACCCAACCACGGAGAGTGGAACACCTGGGACTCGATCGAAACCTACACACTTCAGGGTAGGGTATGGGTGACTTATGACGGCTAACAAGCCAGAGATGGTCATTTACAGTAGATGTGCTAACTCATGAAATGCCAAGCAAAATTTCGAAATGTGTTCTCGTTTCGTAAAGATGAAGTAAGTAGTGTTGCAAAACGTGATGCAGCAGAAATCTTTAATGATTCAGTTACCTCAGGGTGTCGGCTTTCGAAAGAACTTACTTTCGGCTACATGCAAGATCTATAGTCTGCAAAAAATGACTACTTAAACAGTATGCAATTTTTCCATTGATTTTCGATGCCCTTGAAAATTCAATGATATTTCGTGGAAAACATGCATAACAATATTCAATCTTTTACCTATTCGGTAGACAATCACATCTTCTTCCAAGTTCATACTCAAAAGAAAAGTATAATTCGGTTTAAAAAAAGTTTCAAATTGTGAGATTTTTTAGTACCGTTAAATGGCTGTTCATAAAACGTCATGTATCTGCGTTTACGAATGTGACTTGTAAAGTTAACCATATTGCTCATATCCACTGCTTAATTTTATGAACCTCATATGGTCTCCTCTTAACACCGTAGAGAAATACATGGCTTTCCGTACACAGAAAATACGCAGATTGTAGTTGTGAAACCCTGAATGCAAGTGTAACTGCAGGTCGGGTTCAAAATTATTCGGGAATTAGAAACGTTTTTAAAACCGAATTATACTCCTCTTTTGAATATGAAATCGAAAGAAGACGTAATTTTCTACCGAAGTTGTAAAAGAATGAATATTCTTATGCATGTTATCCATGAAATATAATTGAATTTTCAAGGGCATTGAAAATCAATTAGAAAATTGCATACTACCTAAAAGGTCATTTTTTGCAGAGTATAAATCTTGCATGCAGTCTAAAATAAGTTCTTTCAAAAGCGCATACACCGAGGTAACTGGATCATTGTAGATTTATGCTGCGTCATGATTAGTTTTAGAACTCTACATAATTTATCTTTTCGAACCGAGAACGCATTTCGAAATTTTGGTTGACATTTCGTGAGTTAGCACATCTACAGAAAGTTATACCTGTGTAACACCCGAGGCTCGAACTGCGACCTGTTAGTTATAAGTCAACGCACCTAACCACTGGGTTACGTGCCCCTTGTCCTGTCGGTTTCGATATTAGGAGAGCAACCACCCTATCGTTCACAAACGGAGCGCTGTTAAAACCCTATTAAATAGAGCAAAGACACACTGCTCTGAGAACGAAGGATACAAAGTAGACTTCAGTGATTTGTTCAAACTATTTTCCCTTAAGGGCTAACCTAGTGATTTTGTACACCGATGCATGGTTCAACAGGAATCCTATACCTGTGCTCTACAACAACTAGATCTCCGTCGGGAACAATATTTTTCCTTTTCCAATTAATGCTATTGACAATTAAAAGGCGCTCCCATCGGTTCGCCAATATCCATTTTTCTGGCAGAGGTCACTGTCTCTGGTGATGGACACAAGTGAGAATTCGAAACGTCAGGCAAATAAAGCCCCTGTTCCAGCGATGGCTTCTTCTTTCGGGAGGACCGAGTTGTGTGTGTGTGTGAAAATGAATAACGTGTCCTGCGGAAGCGCACTTTGGACTTCAGGTGCGCGCTTACAATTTCGAGCAGATTTTGTGCACTGGACCCATAACAATCAAGAAGGTTAACGTACCTCTGTGGGACAGTTAGTGTTTAAAAATATTTATGCCCTATTACTCGTCTTTCGAAATCCTCCGACAAACACCTGACCGGCATAAGCGCGGTCGTTGAAGTTTTGTAACAAAGGCTAGTTATCTTGGTTCATACCCTGAATATGGTCACAGGCCAGAAGTCATGCCACCGTGCGATGGCGAGGGAAATATTGATCATATGGCCAGTACTTTACATAGCGCCCTAGTCATTATATTTCTAAAGAGGCAAATGTATAGAGGTCGTTGAGACGGTTTCACAGAAGACTGAAAGTCGTCTTGCGCGGCTAACGTAGCTCCACAGAATCGTTTCGTTTTTCAAAGTTATAATTATCGCCATATCTGTGTCCACGGCCTATTTTCGCTAAACACCGCACTCACTGGCTAAGAATCGATTCTATAAAGCAAATACTTGTTATCCATTATTTGTGATGAATCTGTAGACCAAGATGGTGGTAGCGTGGCGTACAGGTTTAGGCCCATAGGAGGCGAAAATATTGCTTATGCCAGGAAGGATTACTATGCAGTAAAGTTTGGCAATGATTATGATGTGAGCAGACGAGCACATTATGCTATGTATAGTTTACATTGTGCCTTTTCATTGAATACACTGCATTTGAACTAAATAATGATGCTAGGTAGATAGTGAACCGGTTTCGCTTAAAGCACAAGCTTTTTCTTTTGTTTTGCGAATGCGAGACGCTAGTAAAACAAAAAAGTAAATGCACAAATTGCGCAAAGCCGCTTTGTGCAAAATTAGCAAGAACGAGAACAAATTGTGCCGTTGGGGCAAAACAAAAAACTCTCGATTTCGATGTCTTTTGAAATACTGCTATGCGTTGTTCGAGTAGTGTCTTTACTTGCAGCTGGATACAAACGTAGAATATGGATTTCGTGATTAAATATGGAGTGTATGCAATCGTGAGCAAGCGGTTTTCAATGAAACCATTTGTATCACATTCCGTCCCCGCACTGCTTCATTCGGGTCAATCAATATTAACAGGGCTCTACCGGGATTAGAGGATGCCCTAGCAATTTACATGTTTTAAAATAGTAGCTCAGTATCATCTATCCAGACGCCCGTCAGCACAGTTGTTAGAATCGCACTTTCGTCGCAATTTAATTTCTGGCAAATTTTAATTAGCCACATTATAGTAAGACAGCTACATGAACACTCTCAGATGCAAGTGGACTTAAAAAACAACTCGCTTTCATTAAATTATTAATTTTGTGTTTCCAGCGATTCAATTTGTTTAAAAATAAAGATTTCATGTTTCGGCAGCCTATCTCATTAGGTGCAGGAAACGCTTTAGGCTTTACAACGAAGCAACTCGAACTTTGTGCAAGAAACACAGCAATACGTGTAATTAGTCCAACAGCTTGACGCTGACAGCGTTTTATGGTGGCGGCAAATGTATCAATGGAGATGAATAATTAGACCAACTCTCCTGCCAATGAAAGCAAGCTTGGTTTGAGGGGCAACCAAGTTGTTAAGCTTGGTTTTTCCGTCGAGGCAATCACTTGAGCGAGTGTTTAACTACTTGATGAATATTCCAAATGCCACATTCTGAGAGGCTGAGGCTAGAATCAATTTACCTAGTTTATCCGATCATTAGGTGGGCAGCCGTAAGAGCATCGGGATATGATTTTTGTGTCCCAATTCCTTATTATGGTTTTGAACTCACCATTATTATATGCCTTAATGAATTAGACACCCGTGATGCATATTTTTTGATTGCAGTACTTGCCGGATGACGATGCTAAACTGCCACCGTTGGCCAGTTAGGTGGGACATACCTTAATCGGATGGCTTCACCGACCAAAACTAGAATTTCTGACTTTCGTCTAGGTTCCTGACCAAAACCTCAGAACGTAAACAGAACTCACAAAGTTACCTGATGTAGATTTACGAGTTAAGTGTTGCTAGGCACAAGGTCGAAAAGACTTTTTAGAGTCGATCCTATGGATTGTTGACTTTCCACTTTTCACAAGAAGTAACGTACGCTTTTGTGCATTACCAGTCTGCCCTTCAATTATCCTGCTGTTTTGGAGCTTGTTAAGCACACGTCTGCTGTCCATCAATGCAGCAGGCCGTGGTTTAAAACGCAGGCACGCGGACCAGGCTTCTCCAATTTCCCGTTGTCCACGTGAGGGAGGGATGGGGTGGTTTAAGGACCGAGGCTGATACTGTGTTATCAAAGTCAGTTAAATTTACTAACCCCTACTGACATCAAATTACTATTTCCCGCCGTGAAGTTTATTCAAACGTCAACACTATTCGCAAGCTTTAGTGCATGAATTTGGTAAGAAACACCTGGGCGTTATTGTGTTTACTATTATTAAATAAAAGTTTATGCTCTTCTGATAATACTTACGTGAACCCGCCTCATCTTACTATAAACGCTGTAAAGGTAGACCTTTAACCGACGTATGGTAGCCTGACGCAACACACTTATCTTGCTTCTTCTTCTTTCGGGGTGAGTTTGCGCGAAACGAATGCACACTGCGGCGGCCGCCTTTTTTCTGCGTGTTACGACGTTTGGTTCATAATAAACTAACCGGTAGCTCTGTTTGATATAATGTCGATAACCGCACGGATAAAAATATAAAGAAGTCGTACTCTTGACATGCAGTATATATGCTATCTTATAAACTGTAAGTCAGCATTCTGAAATACGTTGCCAATTCTAAAGAATTAACAGGGTTATCGTGTCAGTTAACTTTTTTTATAATACCACGATATTTCAGTCATGCTATGACGCCTGCTTTCAGACGCGCTTCTGATCGGTCATCTGCGAAAATTAAAATCTACAGTAATGGTTTCTTGATAGTTGGGATTTTTCCATTGCTTTTTGATGTCTCTTTTAGGTTCAATTGTTGTTTATAAGAAATGCGCGCAAAATATTCTTTCTCTTGCTCATTTGGCAAAAAATTACACATTGTCTATTTGTTTGCTTGAAATCAGAGCATCTTTCGATTTTAAAAGTCCCCAACTGCCAGACTTTACAGAACCATGGCACGTTTCATCGTACAACACCGTATCAGCGGATTTATTAGTCCTGGCTATAAATTAGACAGGATGGTCCACACCTGTCACAGAATTTTATCAGCCGTATATGTCGTATTCATAGTAGCATACTGACATATACGTTTATTTTTACATAAAGATATGCGTCTTGTAATTTGGAAACCCTTAATGCAAGTGCGGCGGGATTCGAGAAAGTCCTTAAAAACCGAACGATACTCCTCCTTAGGTGTACAATGTCAATAGTGCATAACATGCTATCGAATATGTTGAAGAAGTAATATATTCGTGCATATTTTTTCATAACATATGTCTAAGTTTAATACGATAACAAAATTTGATGGCAATCATTCATATTACTTAACTTGCCATTTTTTGCGAAATACTGTTCATGAAGGTGGTCAAATAAAAGCTAATTCATAGCCCAGGATCCTGATTTAAATAAAATACCTTAACATTATGCGAGGTGTAATTAAAACACCATCCCTACTATGGCAACCTTCTCGAATTCGAAACACATTCCAGAATTTCAGTCAGCATTGCGTGAAATAACATATCCACTGTAGTCGGAAATTTCCAGAATTGTGTTACTCAATCACATATCATGACTTTTGGATAAAGAAAAAGTCAGGATGCAAATTTCCAACCTAACAAACTTAGTCAGCCAGGACATAATCAAACTTCTTGCTATGCATTTTATCGACGAAAATTACACATTTTCTTGAAATGCACTGAATTAATTTCAGCATATTATGTAAAAATGGTGTCGTCTGAGAGGCGGCCAGCAGCATCATTTTTGTGAATGTTGATAGACAGACAAGATAGTGCTTTTTTGCTTGTGGACGGCAAATAAAGGATGATTGGCCGTGTCTAAAAAGCTGGCATTATTCATGCAATGTACACTCCCTTTGAATAATTGAACTGCAAATGATTTAGATTGAGGTAACAACGAAAAACAGGGTTTTCAATGTATTTCTCCCTAGATGAGATCTTGGCGTGCAGTAACGTGGCTGTTCAGTTAGGTTCCAGCTTAGTAACATGTCTGATATGCTACCTGATTTGTCATTTGAAGGAATGGCAGATATGTATGCACGCGTGTTTGTATAAGTGCGATTAAGGCAGAGTGATTAATCCATTGATTTTCACGAAGCACGGCAGTATGTTTGAGGCACCGCTCACAATATACCAATAAATCGGTAAATCGGATAATATTATCCTGATGTATATTTCGACATTTGTGTTTGTAACAGACGCATCTGCTCAGCTAAATCAAATACTGAATCTTTTAATATAAAATGCTTGATGACTACTCCGATTTTTTTCTTGACGTCAAACAAACTCGAAAAGACCCGTTCATTTTGTCTTTGTTTAATTGATGTAGCCGCTTGAGCAGTTAAACGCATTCCAAAGCCCATAACGTTATACGATAAACTGCGGTTTATACATGAAATCTTTTGAAGAATAGTTAGAAATATAGGACACAATGAATCATGTTTTTAAGAAACTATAAATTTGCCTCCAAATACCTGGAATGGAGGAGTTATTCAACGTGCTTTATACGGTATCCTGATTCCTGTCAACTGCTGACTGAACAGCCGTGTATCCAATCACAACGTCTCATTTCCTAGCCAATGACAGGATCAGCGTGTTGGGTACTTAGACCGCACGTATCGTGCTTTTAGAATTTTGCTCCGAAACAACTACATCAAAACGAGTTTATTATGCGTGCACAAACGGGATATAAAACGTGATAAACATGGTCTTCGTTTATGGAATTCTCCAAACAGAACTTTCATAACCTTTAAGAATGCTTGAGCTGCGTCCTGTTATTAATTGTTCTGACCGTTTTTTTGCGGCGTAGCTTTATGAAATAAATGCACGGACGATTCTTGCTCATTGGCTGCATGCTTACAGGTGTACTCTGGAATCTGAAAGCAGGTTAGATATGTCAGATATATTTATATATGCTACCATGGAATAAACTAGAACGGACCACTTGAATATTGTTGTAATTTATGCACTTGTTAACAAAATGTTTTGGTCGTAGCTCATTAACTCTCATTGAAATAAGTCAGTATATTTGCTTGGCAAATTTATAATTATTTTTTTTTAAAACGTTTCAAAACAGACCACTTTGTTCAGGACTTAGTACGCACAGGTTCGTTATTGAGCGAGATGATTATTTTTTTCGAATATCAAAAAATCGTTTTATCATAGCCCGAGTTTTCCGGTTCGTTGGAGAGTAAATATTGAAATCGACAAAATTCCCATCTGTTGCCCGTTTCGATATAAGGGTTTGTTTTAGAAAGCCTTTGTGAACCCAATAGAAAATTATGTGCTCTAATTATTCATATATGAAAGATCGAAAAGTGCGACTTCCGCACATTCCCAAGGAGTAGTCGTTTCGTTCATATGAAGTCGGTATTACTAGTGATGAACTTGTAAAAGCAAGTGGTTTTTGGGATTCCCAAAAATTGGTGCAGTTTGAAAGTTTTGACACGTTCGTCTGATTTATGCGCCCCGCAGGATATCCGTTTGTACTGAAAGGTATAGTTTCTTAAGTTGATCACATAGGAAACGAACTTAATAATCAAATCCGAAAACAATTAATTTCAAAAGCATAGAAGTCATCTTGTAATATTACCTATCACCACTCATATCTGGATTTTATATACAGAAAACTACAACAGACATTTCAGCGAACCGACAGATAACCGAATATTACCCAACAAGGCCCATGCCTGAGCCCTTATATGGAGCCCTTTTTAGAATATGGCCAAAGTGCGTTTTGAGAAACGTTTTGTATACAACAGCGGGTTTCATTGGCAGTAAACGCCTTGACCATTTAAAGCGATTAAAGCAAACGGAAAACCTTAAACCCCTACTTATTTCTGCCGAATGCTTAAAACGGGTTGCGATAATTAATCACTTACTAGCCCACAAACATTCCCCTACAAACTAATTCTATCTTTCTTCCCCTCGACGGTCAAATTGATCTGATGCCATTTTGCTTGCTATCGACTGGATAACATAACTCTCAAGGATGTTTACGAGACAAATATGTAAACTATAACAAATGGGAAATGAAAAAGGAAAATTTTAATTATTCAGAAGGAAGCTATTGAATTATGTAACGATTTTATACGTTTTACTGGCTTCAGAACTGTTTTTATGGAATACGCCATTTAGCTGAAGATTCTACCGTCACACAGAGAAGTCAAACACTTAAAAGGCGCACCGTTACACAAGGGTTATCTATCTGTTTTGGCGGTTTCCACTGCAAAATATATTCGAAATGTTTTGCTTGTACATTACATTTTACTGCACCTGTGGCCCATACATCTGATGATCAGAAAATGCAGGTTCAAAACAAAGAACCTCGCAGCCTCTTGTTTAGTCATGCACGGTTTATGCCACTTAATAAGCTGAGTATTACGTTTCTTGTCACCCCGTCAAGCTTATCCAAATTTCTTATAATTGTTCTAGAGCCGACATGTACACTTTTTGACGGAACGCGCTGGATTTTTAACCAACTCTCCAATGGACCAATTTTCAGTGCATCCGAAAGTATCCAATTGGAATTTCGCACAGTCAGTAGAAACGCCCCTCTTTTCTTTGCCGGTATGTTAAATAGCTCTTTAATGTATTTTTTACCTGTCATTTTACATAGGTAAAATGACTTCAAGGCAGCTACTGACAGTGCGGTTGTCTTTGTGTGTGGGATTAAGCTCGTAAAACTAAATGCAGCTAAGTGTTGGTCAGGTTATTTCATGAAAACAGACTATTGTGTCAGAAATACACAAACACCTTTTACACCTGACTTAAATCCCCCCCAGACTGATGTTTGTGCATAATGTAATATTGGCAAATAACCGGCCGATAGGACCTAAAGTGCCGGAGTATGCATTGTAGTCAGAGTTTCCTGATCTTTCAGCAGGATAGCAGGCAATAGTGCTGGAACAGTGAAAGCGACATTTTATCAAGAACATTTTTATACGTGTCCCAAAGAACATATTTGATTTCGAATTATATTTCTTGGAATACAACGTTCCAATTCGTATGTTGAGCATGTATGAGTGTGAGAGGAAAAGGGTGAGGAGTAAGAGATCACCGGAAAAGTTATTTCATTTGAATATGAGGTTGTTATCACACAGCCAGACACGCAGCAGTTCCCGCTCCGTGTTATAAATGTTCCGCATAACTATCCGTGTGCTTGCAAAGTTGAATTCATGGTCTACCGACAGAGACATTTTTGGGGAGGAGGGCAGGGTGTCACCATGTCTTATACCCATCTGCATTAACATTATGTTCACTTGAGTTTTTGTTCCGTCTGGCCGATATAATGACACAGGCTGTTTCCGCATGGAATGCGCAAGCTAAGTCAAGTAGGTAGCCAGTGTCCAGTTTGCCAATTTTCCATGGTAGCTGCTACACAGTGGGTGACCTTTAGACCATTTCTGCCGCAGTGCGTCATGTTGCTTTAAATTTATTCCTTATTCAATACAGAGATTGGGAGATCGTCGACTGTGCCTTCTCTATCCTGCATGTACTCCAAGCATACGCATGCTTGCGGCGGTCGAAGAAGTTGTCTGGCGCAAATTCTGCCTATAAGGTGTCTCTAAAGATGCCAGTTTCTATATTGAATTCAGCGGGGCCGTGAAGAAGGAGATATGATCGCTAGGACAGGAGCTTCATTCGTCTGACGTTTCGGATTCCTGTTCAACACCTCATCAAAGACAAAAGCATATACGGGTGGTTAATGCTAAAGCGGCTGCTGTATTTACAGGATGAAGAAGCCATGTTTCCGCATACCTATGGACATTCACGACTTCCCCCTCATCCGAGATCGTCGTACTTGTTTGATGGCCGACATTCGCACCGTTAATTGCCACAATTTAATGTGATGTTGGGTGTAGATGTGATGATTGCTCGGCCATCTGATCCACAGTTGCTGTGTCCGCAACTGCACCAGATCGAATAAACGACTCCAGAAGTTTCGTGCCGATGCAACGAGCAAAGCAAATACGTCGGAGAATCCGGAAGACTGTTCCGAAAGCGAATGTCCGAACACCCTGCAGCAGTGCCGAGAAATGTTACCAGTTCTCACGTTGCGGCTTATTTGAATAGATTCGAGCACTCATAAAAAATCAGTGATACAGAAATTCTTACTGAAGCTGATAACTGCTGAGCCGCAAACTGCCTGCGTCTTAGTACACAGGCCACAGTCCATTAACAAGTGCTATGACTTCCTCTCTCCATATACCATGCTGTGACTTCGCTTAGGCGGAGTAATTAGCTACAAGGGGAGCGCACAAATGAACACTTTCCTCAACTCCAGAATTGGTGGGTCAGATGGTCGAGCAATCATCACACCAGCATCTAACGCACGTAATGAGATTGCGGCAATTACCGACGCCAGGTGCAACAATTCCCGATGAAGGTGGGGGGAAGCCGTGAATATTTATAGGCATGCGGTAGCAGAGTGACTGGATCCTGTAAATAGTGCAGTCGCTCGTGCATTAACTACCCGTGTATGCTATTGTCTCTCATGATGTCTTCGAGCAGGAATTCGAAACGTCAGGCGAATAAGGCTCTTGTCCCAGCGCTCGAGCCCCCTTCTTCCCAACGGTTTCCCAGGACTCGTTCATTCGCCTCTATTGGCAACCCGCAACCCAGCTGCTCTCGCATGCCACCGGTCTTCTTATGTGCTTTTTGAGGATCCAAGTTGTGTATGTTACTGTATCACAAAGCATTGTGCACAGTTCACTATCACGCTTACGAGTCAGGAGGAGGAGATAAAGGAACAGCAGTCAACGTGCTCGCAATTCCTAAATGTATTGCTTGATGCCGAAATGTTATTTCTTAAATCCGGATAACCAAATCGGCCCGTTTATAACCAACTGTTTTCGTCGTATCAGTATGTTTTTGTGTTTAAGAGCAATTCTTCCCGTATTAGGTAGAATCAGTTCTGCGCTTAAGCAAAAAAGCGGGACTTCGTTTACCCTGATATTCTCATAAATTCGCTAACGGATAGTCAACAGCGTCATCAGATTCCGAAGCTACCCCGACAATCATTCCGAGTCAGATTCAGTGAGGTTTATGTGAATAATGAGATTACGCAGAACGGCGACGTAATACGATCGGATTATACCGCCAGTGACTGTCCGCTCTGTCTGCTTTGATGATGATTTCCATCCCTGTGAGAATTAATGAGGCCTTGTGGTATCCGTCTTATGATTGTTGTGACTGATAACTGCGCACTGAACTCTATCACGCAATAACAATTATCTAGGAGGAGGGTTTAGTTATCGTCCTGAAAATGTTCCATAGCTATCCGCGACTTTGTCAAAACACGCTGCAACTCGCAGTTGAAAATTCCTTCTGAAAAATCATCACAGTAGTTTTGAAAGCAAGATGCCTCGCTGTTGAAAAAATTTTGGGGAAGGTTTTCGTACGCTGAGCAAACTTAAAATGAGCATTGTCGGTTCCTTTCTTTGGCAAAATTAATCTTCTGCTAAATGGGAACTTTAAAGTTGATAAAACGTCACGATAACCCTCACGTTTTCTCAAAAAGTACTGCAGAAAAGTATTGAGAAGCGCAAGGAGTGAATATGATGATCTTTCCTGACCATTTTCAATAGCTGAATCCCGATAATAACCCACCGTCTGAATGAAATGATGGCCGGTGTGTTTGAACTTCCATCGTCTTTATCTGCATGCATTCCGCATTTCTGATTACTGTAGGAAAGTTTGTAAGATTTCTGTCCTTAAGCTGCACCACAAGAACATATCTATAATGCGTCCTTCTTTTTAAGCTTTCCTACTATATTAATGAATGCAACGCAAAGCCTAGCTTAGTTTCAGCACGCTGTTTTAATCCCTTGCTGACAATCGACCAATCCTGTAGAAACAGCTGACGAAATGTCCGTTCGCGCAAATGTTTTCTGTGTGAAAGACCCTCCCTTCCGCAAGCAGCGTTCTCTAAAGTATACCAGTAGCATTTGCGACGACATACAAGGCTGTTTAAGACTAACGTAAAATGATTTTAGGCAGAGTACACGTCTGACAAAAAAGAGTCTGCCAAATGTATTCTACCGGAAGTGCTGGCGTTTTCAATGTGTTAACTACGGTAAAACACTCTAAGGTTATGCACGACCCATTATATAAAAATAATCATGTTCTCCTCAACAAAATAAATCGGGCAACTAGTTAAATCCTAAAAGCCGGGCAATGACCATTTCACGGACAATGTGCTTCTATAAAAAGAAGTGGGACAATGTTCCTGGATGAGGCTTTATTTTGCTCACACTTAATTCTGCCATTAAACACCAAAATAATTATACTCCTTCGTGTTAAAAATATGATTCGAGTAAAGAATTCAAGGTTTTATCAATCATAAAAGCATCTCGACGATTAAACGTAATACATTCGCTTTAGTATACGTAAGGGACGTTCTGTAAATTATTCAGCAAACGTACTTAGTCAACTGAAGATTCTTTCTCACCGCCTTTGCAGCCGCATATGCAAAAAAAAGATTCGACGGTAATTTCCTACATTTGCGTCAAGTGTTTTGGTTTAAAGAAAGAACTGGCCACTTTCCTAAACCTTCTGTAAAAACATTACAACGCGCTTTCATTTAATTTGACAGTCTGACAAAGAAGCCACAACCAAGAACACATGGAACTGAATTGCCGTCGGCTATCTGTCGAACGGCTGTGTTTGACACGGTTTTTCTCTTATCCGCCAATTTAGCTGAACGGGGATGGAAATGGGTTTTGCCTACTGAAAATAAAACATCGGTTAGCAAAACCGTTAAGCTAATAAGAGCACTAACGCCAGACAGAGGTGGAGGGACGTTCTCAGCAACGCAATTCTTGGTCTCCTGATGCCTCAGATTCACATGACAGCCTTTCATCACAGACAGCACCAGAGGAGGTTTAAGGATGCACAGGGGAGCATGTGGTATTGTTAAGCCATCACATGTCTTTTAAAGTCAGCGGCTGTCCCGACGTTTGAATCCGAAACCTCAGGCTAATAGGAGTTTTTCCTCGGAGATTGCGGCCTTCGCATCTGGCCTGTTTCTTCGAAATTCCCTTTTCGAGTATGTCAAAAACTGCCTTACCATTGAACAACGAAGGCTTTGCTTTATAATAAGATTTTGTGGCGAACTTAAGTGAATTGGTTAAACGCTGACATTGATAGGAGCACAAGCCGAAACACAAAAGGTTGTCTTAAAAGGACGTTTTTTCCCGAAATCATGGGACTCATTTCCTCGAAGTCATTACCCCCTCCAACTATCTCAAACAGGCTTTCATAACCTAAAATAGCAACAAACGCACAAAACTCAACTGCGGAGCCCGGAACTGCATAACGTGAGAATACGTTTACGTCATAAGTCAGAAAACGGAGCTAAAAACGGTACCACATACGCTGAATGGTTAGTTTCTCATCGTAGCTTTTCCGTGTGCCGTGCTTCTGACCGTGGTGAGGCAGTGCCTGAGATTCAAGAGACACCTCGTTATACCCGAGCCGCCAGAAGAGATCCGATTCTCACGTAGGTCCTAACATCTTGCTACCTGTCTCCGCGTCCTCAAGGCCGAATTCGAGGTTCGTGTTTTAGATATTAGCTGAGGCCAGCAGCAACAGTTTATCCGTCGTCACTGACGACTGGGCTGTTTACACATGGAATTTTACTCTAAGCTTTGTTTGGCCCGCGTAAATGGAGGATCAAATACTGCGAGGAATCCAGTAAGCAAAATACACAGGCATAGATATATTTTCGTCTTATTTGACATCAGTGATTTCCTTAGCTTGCTGACGAGACATGCTGTTCCCCGTCCATCTAATAGAAATGTCCGCCCAATAGTTTGTTTGAGTTAGCCGAACTCATGACGATGCGCCTGGAATGCCTGAAAAGTACTGCGAACATCTGCTATATTGGGGGGGGGGTGGCCAACAGATTGTTTGTGCTATAGCCTAAATCCCTATATTAATTTAGCACGCAGGTCACTTTTCAGCAGTACGCCTATTGACTCGTCGGGCAGGGAACCTGTCTGCCTAACCGATCACGAGTCCCTGACCACCAAACCGCTTATGTATTTGATTTTAATATGGCGTTTTGCTACCCACCAGGGTTTCCTGGAATGTCGTTTATCCTCGTGCTTAGAGTATGACACATTCCGAAGCAGGTCAGAATTATGACCTTTTATGACCAGAAGAGTTCGTCGCCTATTTATTCTCATCTGATGATTAAGATTCATGTGCCTTGTACATTACCTAGAAGTCACCAAGTGAAAGTTGTTGGCACTATAGGGCTTAATAGTTAGCACAAATCAAGGTAAATTAAATTAGTTACGAGAGAATATGTTATCATCCCTCCTTACTGTTGACATGCAAACTTGCAGTTATCTTATCTCAGCCTCCTGTCTTCTAATTAAGACAAAATGGGTCTATGCGACAGCATAATATGGACCCAATACTGTTGACCTACCTATTTTTGATTTGGTGCGATTACATTAGTGTGGTGTTGCTGTGCGTTGTGGTGTGTGCTCTGTTGGCAGCCTTGTTTCTTTATGTTGGGAGTGGCTACACTCCCAAGAAAACAAGAGTCAACCAATCACTGGAGACCACGTGCGTTTTATCTACTGCCCTGTCAACTTACTCATGGCGCCTCTCCATTGGCTTTTTCCCTGGGCCCTGATTGATCTGCATAATCGAATTATCGACCGGCTCGTCTGCAGTGTTCTTCCCGACGGGCATTGGGCCGAATGCCGGCGAACCACAGTATGACGTTAAAAAATGCGTCACATCCAGTTAATTTTGACTTGCAATTCCCTAATACACATTTTCGTGGTCGATCGCTTTCTCCTTCTCCGCCGCATTGGTATTGGGGACAAGGGTCGTGTGCGTATACGCTCTACAGGATTTCAAGTACCAGGCGGGTCATACATTTTTGGCCCAATGCATGTGATCCTTCTTGACTTCCGACTTTCATCCCCTTAAAACATCCGCGTTGTATATTTCGGTGTCAGGGTTCAGGACTAATCGTCAGGGGTTAGCGTTAGGGTGCGTTTTTAGGCCAGGGTTAGGAGTTAGGGCATAGGTCTAGGAGTTAGAGGCTAGAGTTTGGAGTTAGAGTTAGGGGTAGGGCCAACTATTTATCGACAACTTAAAGTACAATGGCGCATTCCGAATGGCTTTTCTTTTGCATACAAATACCTGACTTCGTCGCCTGTAAGTTCCCCGGCTCCACCTGTGGAAACCCCGGTTATTACCTGTCCCGTATTTCAGGTGACTGGTGTTTGTTTGCCTCAACTGCAGCTACATAACCACATCTGATCCTAATTTATTTCAGTACGCCTTCATGCAGGTCGTACTCGCTCCTTCTATCTTATATTTAAATCAAGGCGGAAATGAGTCCTTCCTCCAGTTGGATCTTCTGGATGGAAACTTGCTATTCTCTCTGCGAATACCGGCTGAGACGGAAAGTCATTCTGCCAGTCCAGAGGTTACGACAGCTGTTCTCAGTCCAGGTCTGCAATGGCATCACCCCACACGGGCTGGATTCCTAACCCTCAACGAGGTCTTTAGTCCAGTGCCAAACTTTAATGTCAGGCTGGATGATGGTCAGTGGCATAGCGTGCGTGTGGAAAGGAACGCCAAGTCTGTGAGTAGAACTCCCGTTTTTAATTATGCATTTACGTGATGCTGCGAAAAAAGCATTCAATTAATACGAAATCTTGATTTACGCTGAAGTTTAAATATCCTTACGTACGCGCTGTTAGACATTTGATACACTTGCCTTGGTTTTCTAATGTCGGCAGTTTTTTAAGTTTAATATACGGCCTTTTTAGCTTGTGAAGGGACATCTAGGGAAAGCCAACGCCTTATAATTAATTAAGACAATATGTCTACGTTAGACATTATACCGCCTGCATAATAGAATAACAGTTTCCGTGAAAGGTTCAGTGTTCCTAATCCGGAAATAGAAATAATTAAAACGCAACCATCTCGCTGAGTTTTCAGTTCAAACAAGGATGGTGATTGACTTTGTTTGAGGTGAGGCTGCTGTTGCGCGTTTGGAGCCCGTACTGTGTACGTAGGCCCACTGAGCACTAGCCAAAAATCCAACAGAATAAATTCAACTTACACAAATTGTTGGATTGGGACAAAAGGTTTACTGGCTATATACATTTCCAATGGTAGAACATCAGCAGGTAGAAAAGAAGAAAAGGACAATATATATATATATATATATATAT